>JAMPIV010009199.1:0-219193 GCA_024509875.1 Oreohelix idahoensis | reverse complement strand
TTTTTTTTTTTTGTAATTTTAAATATTTAATTCTATTCACCCTTTTAATTTTTAATTCTATAATTATCTTACATTTAATACTTACTATAATATTTTTTCTATTTTTTTTTCTAACCCAAATATAAATTTCCTTAAATACCCAAATCATTCCTTTTTTAGATTTTTAAAAATAAAAAAAAAAAAAAACTTTTTATTGTGTTGGGGTTGGTTTCAAATATGTAAAGATAATTATTGGAATTTTTGTAGAAAGCCTGCGGCATATTTCATTATGGAAACACCCACAAGTGGGGATAATATAATAACCAGGACCTAGAAAAACGCCACGGGCAAAACTTAGGCCTGAAAATAATAATTTAAATAATGTAGACAAAGGGGAATGGGAACCCCCTTTTCACACACAGTCTTCACTTGAATGTGTTAGAATGGCAACTCTGAGTCGAGTACAAAAAGTGGTTTTACTCCAGAATAAGCCGACAATCCCTCGGTCGGAATTATGTGAACTGGAGGAAGACAAAAGAGAGAAAAGATCTCTCACAATGAAATTAAAGTGGGATGAAACCCCAAGAAACGAATTGGTAGTGAACGATTTGTGAGTGATGATACAAGGAAGAAACGTCCTCACTACAAGGCTTCCAATGTAAGGGACATTACCGGTGCCATGAAAAATAAGTTCAGCAAAATATTAGTCCATTAGTACCTTGTTAAGGACATGGACCGATATAAAGGCAGAAGAGACTGTTACCTCATCCTATCAATATGTGAACGAACTGACCACTCGTTTAAAAAACTAGTTGGAAACTGGCAAATGATAATTTGAGACAAGCCAGGAAAAAGCATGCTGCTTATTATAATAAAAAAGCGAAGGATAGGGAGCTTGCTGTAGGGGAGAAGGTGCTTCTTCTATTGCCCGGCAGCAGCAATAAACTTCAAATCGGATGGCAAGGTCCATATACAGTTTTGGAAAAGGTATCCAGAACAAATTATAAGATAGACAAGAAGAGAAAAGGAAAAAGTCTATCATGTGAACCTTCTGAAGAAATATATGGACAGGCAAATCCAGGAAGGAACACACTTAATGGCCTTGTCTATCGCAACCGAAATGAAAAATGACCCCCTCACCTCATTTGAATATCCACTGAAGCCCAGTGAAACGTTTGCACAGGTGAAGATCAGTAATCACCTGACAAAAGGACAGAGGGAGCAGGTACAAAAGGTCCTAGAGAAACATACAGACGTGTTAACCGATAAGCCGGGGCACACAAATTTGTTGGAATATGATATGAAACTACTAGACCCAACACCCATCTGTATGAGGCCCTATTCTATTCCTTTCGCTAAGGAAAAGGCTTTGAAAGAGGAGATAGATTATTTGTTACAAGAAGGGATTATTTCTCACAGTGAATCTCCTTACAGCTCTAGTGTGGTTTTGTTGCGATAACCATCTGGGGAAAATAGACTGTGCATAGATTACAGGAAACTGAATGCTGTCACAGAAAGTCAGGTGGATCCATTACCTGATACAAATCAACTATTTGCCAGGCTGAACAAGGCAAAATATTTTTCTAAGGTGGATCTTAGCAAAGGCTATTATCAAATTTCTGCAACGCCTGAGGTTCGACCTTACTTAGCATTTAGCACCTCGGAAGGCCATTATGAGTTCAACATGCTGCCGTTTGGGTTGAAAAATGCCCCGAGTGTGTTTTCTAGGATGATGCGAAAATTGTTGGATCCCCTGAAAAATCCATGCATCTCGAATTTCATGGATGATATTCTTATCGCTACTGAAACATTTGAGGAACACGTTACCTCTTTGAATATGCTGTTTGATAGACTCAGAGAGGCTAACTTGACTGCTAGACCAACAAAATGTTGTATTGGATGTAAAGAGTTGGAATTCTTGGGACATACAGTACATCAGGTTAGCATGACCCCTGACCCCAAGAATCTGGAAAAATTGAAAAGAGCACCGAGGCCACAAACAAAAAAAGATGTGCGATCTTTTGTGTCGTTGTGTGGTTTCTACCAAAAGTACATTAAACATTTTAACTCTATATGTGCTCCTCTGACGGATTTAACGCGTAAGGGACAACTTGATACAATTAATTGGTCAGCACAGTGTGAATTAGCATACCAAGAGTTAAAAGAAAAACTCACAAGCAGGCCGGTATTGAAATTGCCTGACTTGAATCAAGAATTTGTCGTGAGAAGTGACGCAAGCAATGTGGGCTTAGGTGCTACATTGTTGCAAAGGTCCTCCTCACAAGACGGGGAATTGTACCCAATCACTTATGCAAGCCGCAAGTTGAACAAAGCGGGAAAAAATTATTCAACAAGTGAAAAGGAATGTTTAGCGTTAATATGGGCTATAAAAAAATTCCAGATCTATCTGTATGGTAGGACATTTGTGGTCTAAACAGATCATCAGCCTCTCGTATTCTTATCACAGGCAAAGCATGAAAATGCCAGATTATTACGATGGCCATTACTATTACAGCCATATTCATTTATGATTGAATATATTCCCGGCTCTCAGAACGTGGGTGCCGATTTTTTGAGCAGACATCCTTATGATGAAAATCAGAAAAACGCGCAGGACTTCATTTGTGCTAAGTTATCTCACAGATTAGAACCTGCAGTGAATGCATGTTTTAGGAAGAGAGGTGTGTAGCGAAAATCTGTGAAATAATTGCTAAATTCAGTAAGATTTTAATCCTATGATAATAAATAAACCCGCCCGTAGGTGTCTGCTTAAAATCGTCTCTACGCCAGTATAGCGCTGCCTTTGGTGCAGAAGAAATGCTTATAAAACGATCCCGCCGTAAAATCTAACCCACTTTCCTAGTTTCGATTTTGAGTCTTACAATTAACGATCTGCCAGAACTGTGACACCAACCTACCGTCTGAATTAACGTACGATTTTAACTTTAACGCCTAAATTAGTAGTCATCATTATCTCATCTCAACCCATAACCCGTCATGGGTCGTAGGGGTGCCATGGTGGAAGCATCAGCAGACAGGGTCCTCCACTGCTCTCTATTCTCAGCAATGCGTACAAGTGTGGAGAAACCGTGTCCTGCCCATTCTTTGATGTTATCAGCCCAGGATTTTCTTTGCCTTCCTCTTCTCCGTTTACCTTCGACTGTTCCCTGGAGGATCGTTTTCGAAAGGGAGTCATGACGAGTTACATGCCCAAACCAGGCAAGCTTTCGACGTTTCACTATTGACAAAAGTGGTTCTTGATGGCCTGCATAGGTGTTTATCTTCTCTCTAACATAGACATTTGTTTTGTGCTCTTTATAGCAAATGCGCAAAATTCTTCTGTAACATTTATGCTCGAAAGCCTGAATCCTTCGCTCCGTATCTGCAGTGAGTGTCCAGCCCTCACACCCATACAAGAGAATAGATAATACAAGTGATTTGTATAATTTGATCTTCACAGGAAAACTGATGTTACTTTTCCAGATCACATTCAACCTTGTCATGGCAGCTGAGGCCATCTCAAGTCTTGTCTTGATTTCTTTATTTGATCTTCCATCACTACATATAGTGGACTCGAGATATTTAAAGGTGTTAACTTCTTCTAACGTTTGCCCATTTAACGTAATGTTGGTCGGAACATGTTTCTTATGGCTATTCACCAATATCTTGCTTTTTTCTATATTAATTTCTATCCCATATGTTCTTGTTACTTTCTCCAGTCTAGAGGTAAGGTCTTGAAGTTCTGATTCTGTTCCAGCTATCAGATCAATATCATCAGCAAAACGTAGATTACACAGAGGTCGGCCTCCAATCGATATGGTTGATTTATAATCGTAGAGAGCCTCCTGCATAATATGTTCTAGATAAATGTTAAAGAGCACTGGTGACAGGATACATCCCTGGCGAACTCCTACAGTTGTTTTGAAAAATTCTCCAATGTCATTGCTTGCAAAAACAGCACTGCTTGCGTCCTTGTATAGTGCTTCAATGATATCTATGATGTTGGTATCAAAATTGAATTTTCTCATTATTTGCCATAAACCTTCATGCCAGACTCGATCGAAGGCTTTTGTGAAATCGATGAAGTTATGGTATAAATCATGTTGATGCTGGAGATGTTTTTCGATCAGTAATCTAATATTGAAGATTTGTTCTGAGGTACTTCTTTTTGGTCTAAAGCCAGCCTGTTCCTCTGACAAGATTTCTTCTGATTTCTGTTTTATTCTGTTCAAAAGTATCCTTAACATCACCTTACTTGGATGACTAATAAGGCTAATGGTTCTGTAGTTCTTGCACATTTTTAGATTTCCTTTCTTTGGAAGCGGTATTACTAATGACTGCGTCCATTCTTTTGGCCGTTTTTTTGTACTCCATATCTTCTGGCAAATTGTTGTCATGATTTTTACTATATCTGGTCATCCATATTTCAAGAGCTCTGCTGGTATATTATCCACACCCGGTGACTTCCCTCCTTTCATCGAACATATAGCCTCTTCCACTTCTTCCCGTAGTATTGCTGCATTTCCGAGTTCTCTGTTTTCGCACTTAATGTTGTTTAATATGCCTAAGTCAGTGTCAAGTTTACAGTTATATAATTCTTTACAATATTCTGTCCACCTTCTCATTACAGCTGTTTTTTCATTGAGCAGAGCCCCATTGCTATCTTCTATGACAGTTACCCTGGGCTGTTGGGGTTTTGATAGTCTTCTTAATGTGTCAAAAACTGCCTTGCTGTTACCTTTTATTAGCCCCGTATTAATGGACTCACATTGATCAGCTACCCATTTTTCTTTGGCCTGTTTCATTTTCTTTCTAATATTTTTATTCACCATACTGTATTGCCATGCTGCTTCAGGAACCTCTTTCTTAACCTTTTTCATTTCCCGTCGTGTATCACATAACTTCAGAATGTCATCTGTAACCCATGGTTTGTTTATTTTCTTTCTTTTACCAAGTATTTCTGTTGCTGATTCAATGAGCACGTCTTTCATGTTCTCTGTGATTGAGTTGATATCATCCTCCAAAAAGTTGAGAGCTGCGAATTTTCCTCCAACAGTTGCCTCAAAGATTCCCGCGATTTCTGGATCTTTCAATTTGTCTAAATTGAATCTTAACTGAGAACATCTGTTTTGATTATAGTTCTTTTTTGAGTTTAAGCTTGAGCGTCATCAATACCATGTCGTGATCACTACCAATGTCGGCGCCAGGAAAGGTCCTAGTCTTGGCTTTATTAATGCTGGACTTGAATCTTTTGGATACAAGAATAAAATCAATTTGGTTATGTATCTCAGTTTTTGGGGCATGCCACGCTGTTCTTCTTGATAACTTATGAGGAAATAGTGTATTTGCAAGGGTTAGTTTATAGTTGCTCGCAAATTCTAGTAGCCTTAGTCCTCGATCGTTGGTTTCTCCAGTCTCAAATTTCCCCACTGTGCCAGCCCAGTGACCGTATGCATCTGGCCCTATTTTAGCATTCCAATCACCTAGAACAATGAGAAGATCTTTCTTTGGAATTTTCTTAATTGCTTCATCCAAATTGTCATAAAATGTATCAATTGCCTCATCCTCATAGTCAGTAGTGGGGGCATATACCTGTATGATGGAGATGTTCTTTGGATGTGCTGCAATACGAATGGTGATAAGCCTGCTATTTATTGGGGTGCAGCTGATGACAGAGTTCAATCTATCTTTATGTACGATAAAACCTACTCCATGCTGATGTTTAGACTCATCTCCACTAAACCAAATTTTGTGACCATCATCCGTTATTGATTCACCTAATCCTGTCCATCTGACTTCTGCTAGGCCCAGGATGTCCCACGAGTATCTAACAAGTTCATGTGTTAGTTCTTTGACTTTTCCACACGCATATAGCGTGCGTACATTCCAAGTTCCAACAACAAAATTTTCTCTTGGAAGTTTCAAAACAGGTGTTTGTACCCCATTCGTTGACTTATCACTCTCAAGGGGCAATGAGAGCGCGGTCGTTGTTAATCCGGGCATCGGCCGATCCGGCAAATTATTACTGAGTTGACTTTCCATCATAACATTTCAGTGGGCAAGAGGTTTGCTTGGCGGTGCCCATCTCCTCTCCAAGTATCCTTGCAGTAGTAACTTGGACATTTTCCAGTAGCAAGAACGAAACGACTGTAATAATTAACGCAAATACTACCAACGCTCGGCAAAAACTTCTCTTCGTTCTGCACGCGGGACTAATACTATAACCTCTCTGTTGTACAAGCCAGAATACATAAACACACAGACAGTGTTCCATTCTCGCCGAGTAGTGTATTTCTGACGTAACACAACTAGTTGGTTTATTTGAATGAAAAAATGATAGAAAAAGAAGGGGGAAAGATGACCGACTTTTGGAAAAGTTGAAATTGACGATTAACAGTGACAAAACTGAAAATCTAAACGACAAATAATATAACCATAAAAATCATATATAAAGATAGCTTAGGGTCCCCTGAGAAATAATATGTTTTAATATATATGGTAGTCTAATTATTAGCCAAGATATTGAAATAATACTATATGTCTACGAACACTAAGACGGACAGACTGTTGGTTTCGCTCATTAATCCATAACGTTAGTGGGGACACCATTTTAAAAAGAGGCATTAGATTGATTCAAATCCGATTGGCTGGTAGAAGAGTATAGGCAGGAGGGTATTGGTTAGGCAAAAAAGCTGAATATATTTTAAAGACTCACTCCTAGAAGTTTGGAGTTTGGTTTTTTTAAAATTTTGAATTGAAAAGCTAGACCCTCGCTGATTGGGCCGGTCTGATAATATTGGCAAAAGCTTTCAAAGGCTTGTCGCCAGTTGATACAGAAGTTTTGAAAGCAAGCTGCGTTGAGAACAGCAGTGCCTAGAGGGAAATAATAAACCTTGGCAGTCTGGACCGGGGCAAAGCTGAACTTACATATGAATGCTAATGCCAGTCAACGTATGTTTGTGATATTTCTTTGAATTGTGGTAAGAATGAATTAATTAATCTTATTATTACAACCAAATTTGGTGTATGAGATACTGCTTGTTTGGGAAGGCTTTACGACTAAGTACAGAGGTCCCCCAGCAGACTTATGCAGGGCCTGTGGTGTTGCACACAAGCAGTAAAAATTGACATGAGTTGTATGACTTAAAATGATTTCCACAGTTACCAGTGGGAAGGTTAACCCACATTATTCTATGGGAGAGAATCATTGTTGCAGTGTCAGAGGCGTTGTAGCCGTTAGGGAAAAGAACAGGAGCACTGGTATGAGTTGTTATCTCAGAGGAAAATGGTTGACATGGGGTGGTCAGAGAGATCTGACCCTTTTCTTTATGGAATTATGCCATGTATTAATTGTGGAAGGTTATTGTAGATATGTTATACAGAATCATAACCTTGTTTCAGGGTTTTTTGTTCTGGTGCTACGGTAGTACCAGGACCCTGGTGAATTAACTAGAGAGAGAGAGAGATTGAAACTTTACTGGACCAAGCGGTCTACTATACTATCCTACACCAGGGACTGTGTCAGTCTGGTCATTCGAGTGAACGAAAGGAAATTGTCAGCATCATATCTACTATCAACCTACAGATAAGTGCCTATGTGTCGGCACTACAACGGTCCTCCACTGACTTTATTACCAGAGACATAAAATCTTTGATTATTAAATAACTTTTCCACAAGATACTAATATAAAGAAGGGGAATGATGACCACACCCCACCCCACCATTAGTTACCAGGGTTACCCAGTGTAGAGAAATACCTAAATATAATTTGATTATAATAGTCCTTTGTATGGACAGAAGATCCATTGTATTATTAATATTTATGTAAATAAAACCATAAATTTCATTTAGTTGTTGGTCCTGACTCAGAAAATTCTGAATCAGGGCAAATAAATTGTAATCTAGCATATTACATAATTTTCAGCCACAGACTTCTATAAGTTGTATAATAGAGTGTTAGTTTGTTTGTGGTTGTGGTATTGACCCTGTCCTATAGATATATATATATATCTTCCTCCCATACAAACCAAATGGAAAAAAAACTTGGTAAAATTAATGTTACCGCCGGCTCACTGCTTCTGCCTAAGAAAACCCCGCGCCTAGCTAACACTTAATGTTTATGGATGGTGGCTCACTTAATAAAATTCAGAGCATCCCGGTCACGAATAAAATGTATATATGTGATAAAATTTAAATGTATTTGTAGTAATACTTACACTACATTACACACTTGCATAACCCTAGACATTATACGTAGCTATCATACATACTAGTCAAGAATAGGTCTGATTGAGGTCATAAGGTGGTAGCAGAAAGGTACTCTGATAACTCAACACAAAATTTGTTATAATCAGAGACCTTCACAGCTGACCTCATTCAGTACACTAGAAATATTGAATGATAACATCAATAACATCAAATCCACTACAGTCATAACTGAATTAAGGTAGTAGGCTACCCACAAATGATAAAAAAAAAATAAAAATCCAACAATTTTCATTTTCATGCTTTAAATCATCGTCAACATGTTCTTGTACTAAAAATAATTCATAGAAGCTTAGAGATACTCTGGTATGATAGGAATCAGTGTTTTTCTACACACACCCCCTTGAGTGATTTGCATAGCAACCAATGTTTATAGTTGGTTACCTTGTGAATAATGACCCAACATGAAGGTGCGTAATTGTAAAACTGCGAAATTATAATTATACTGAGGCAACAGGAGAAAGATATTTATAACTTTTCCAAGAGGAATCACTCAATGATTTCTTATGAATTTTTCAAAAGTGTGTGTCTAGAAAGCTTTGATCGTAAATTTCAGCATTTGTTACATGCATTGTGCATTTTCACCCACATCAACTCTATTTATTGCTAGACCTAGTTTTATACTGTATAATAGTAGTTAGCAGAGCTTCTTTTGTTCACAATGGGAAATAAGACAAAGTAAGTTCCTTGGAAATCGGTACACCAACAAACCGTTGCCTGAAAATGAGACACCTATTGTCGATAGTGGTGCTATAAAGCCTCTGTGCTCCTCAGCAAAGAAAATAAAGGTCCAAGAAAGTGAAGGACAAGCTAAAAATGACAACAGAGGAAATGTGTTTATCCTTATGGATGTAAAACTATTGTTTGGGTTTTTATGCGCTAACTTTAGATGTGACAAATGTTATCAGTACTCACTGACCTGTGAGATCGTCGAAGAGACTCGGGATGGCTTTTGTCATGAAATCAGTATCAAGTGCACAAACTGTGTCGAATGGAATGCCAATTTCAATACTTCTGATGTTTCATCTCCAGCTACTCACAAACACAAAGAAGTAAATGTGCGAATGGTGGCATTTGTGCGTTCTATTGGGAAAGGCCACAGTGCATTGCATAATTTTTCAATATACATGAACATCAAGTCAACCCATGGCAAATAAAGCATACAGGAGAACGCTGCACAGGATCTATTCAGCAAGTAAGGACATTGCAATGGAAAGACCCTAAGAGCACCGAAAAGGGGATTCATAGACACTGCAGCTGCAGTAGAAGGAGACTTTTATTCAACAGGAGCTCATTAAACTTCATTTTGTGAGTTCTTTTTCTGTTTTTCTTTGATTTCTCGGAATTGTCTTTTCAACATAATTGGTGATCTTTGAAACAAGATATCTCTGGATCTGTACATTCAATTGACATGAAAATTATCACAGTTGGTTGTCATATAATCTTACAGATTCTGACCTAAAATGGATACAATTGAATTCAAAGTTTTAGTTTTATGACCATCATGCATATATAATGAGGCACAAATATCAAACATTCCAGAAATATAAATTTTGAAAATTCATTAAAAATTAACCTTTCTGTCAATCTCTGTCATTTTAGGTCATGACCTCACGCTGTATATAATGATTCAATTTGCCAAGTTTCAGTAAGATCCTTGTACAAATAATATAGTTATGATGTTTTGAAAAAGGTGTATAATTTATTCACTACGGCGGCCATATTGGATAGCTAATTTGCATAATGAATGAGGTCATTATGTGGACAAAAATTTTAAGTCCATACTAACACTATACCCATGGTTGTTTGATTCTTGTTACGTGCAGTCTTTGATATTTTACAATATTATACATTGGTATACTTGTTATGTTCGCAAATATTTTGTAAACAAAATAGATTCGTTTTAGTGCTTAAGGAAAAGTCATTATTGAGTTACTTCCCTTGAAAGGACTTTCGATCGAACTCCGCGGATGAATCCAGTTTTACTGCGATTTATTCTTTGTTTGGGTAGTAATAGATTGTTCTTGCTTCAGAATATCTATGGCCTGAATTTATGTGTATTGTTTGTCTGTGTAGGACGAATCTGTCTTATATCTGTATATCTTTACATATCTAAGTCGAACTATATGTTCTGTTGTCTCTAGAGAGGTCAAAGGCTGTTCGGCGGATGTGTCGCGAGAGAGGTGTGTTTTGGCTTCGCCCTGATGGGCTGTGTTTTTCTATGTCGGCTTGACGCCGGGGAAAAAGTGATCTCAGTGGTTTTTGGGGAAAGTGATAGTCGTCTAGACCTATCGTGTATGCTTTACCCCAGTGTTCATTCTTATTGCCAAGGAATGGCAAAATCATATTTCTGAAAACCAAGGTAATAAAGATACTCTTTTGAACTCTCGTACGAAGCCACCGTTTTTCGATAGGGATGATTTGTACGTCTGAGAGGATACATCTAACTAGATGAAAAAAAAACGATTCTGATTCCTAGCAGCACTATATCCTGTAGAATGCAGTCAATTGTTCATGATCAAATCTACAGAGCAATGAAATGTTTAATGAATGACTAACTTTAGGACAGATTCATTATCTGTATCCAAACGTGAGTGACAGCTCACGAGTGAAGCCATCTTGGAACCAAACATGTAGTGACTTTCAAGAAGAGAAAAGGGATGCCCGTATTATCGCTTGATTAGTCCAGAGATCACTGCTACACATGAGAACCCATTGCTAGCGGTTCAATATAATTATATGGAAAAATCTGTGCTGGACATTATGTTAAGAATCTTCGCTAGACGAGATTAGGTCTAGAAGCCATCTTGGATATTGTTTATAATCTGACGTGCTTTGTCAGTAAACTCAGTTGATATATATATATATATATATGGGCAATACTGAGTGCTTGGCTACTGACAGTCCATTATACTATTATTCTACATGAGTGCCCATGTAACATAACATTGCAAGACCATTTATCCACTGTACCATGATGTATTATGCCAACCTGTGATTTGTCACTATCTGTGCTGTCGAGTGTGTACGTCCAATTAAACTTTAGTAAAGGTACACAGTCGTTGGTGTCGATGACTTCCAGCCATACATGAGTGTGAGAAAAGAACATTTGTCAACACCACGAACTCTTCCTATCATTCGCACATTATACACTCCATCTATGTCTACACACCACTGCGTAGGTCAAGTTGACATTCCATACTCGAACCACGAGCAACACAACAACACAGTATTTAACTCTGGTGATGTTCGAGCGAGCTTCAGATTTCTCAGCATGTCTCTTGCTCAGGGCAAGGGTCTTGTATTAAGAGTTTATCAACTGATGATGATGATGTCTACTTCCATCCACTTATATTTATCATTTGGTGGACATCATTAATAAAAAAAGATCCTTATCAACTGGTGGACCAGCTTTCTGGGTTTGACCTCGCAGAAGTTCAGAAGTCAACAGATTACCGATACCAGACCGTTTCCTGTGGCTGATACGACACACTTGCAGTATTGGTTTGCTCTTTGTCAACACTTCGTCACGTGACCTGTCAAGTGAATGCGGTATGTAGGTCAGAGTTGTTGACATTTTTACATTAGACATTACAGAGTTTCACAGACCAGTTGGATCAATTCTTGTCAATGTTAACAGGAAGACAGTATTTTTGAACTAAGAAGTCCTATTTTCATCGATGGATCTTCTTGTTTTCTATATATGAACTTTGATATTTAAGGCCAGAATATATATATTTCAATAAAGTGGCAGTTTATTTATTTTACAAAAATAACTTTGCCATTACTGTAAAACTGAGCCTATTTTGCAACACATTACACACATGATATATGTATTTATGATATGTTACATGTTATTTGTTTGTAGAGTATGTTAGTTTATATGTCAGCGGGTTGTGTTTAAGGTTGGGCGGCGTCCTCACAACAGAATATCCCACGTCATAGAGGGTCCGTTGTGGGCGTTTTCTATAGGTGCAATTTTCTTGATTGAAAATTTGCTTGCAACAACTAGTTGCTATTTGTGTTAGCTGTGAAGACTGTAGTTATTGTTATTTTTGTAATATTTCTTTGTTCTTTAGTTTTGTTTTGATTTGTTTGTAATTTGTTGGTCTAACCATTTTTTATCTTTCAGTTCTATTCACAATTTATATTCATATACTGTGACGTCATTTGTGTTGTTATCCCTTGCAGATTCAGTGATTATTTTCATTGATTTCCCTATTTGATTTATTTTGATTTCTGCAAACGTTTTCGTATTGTCAGTCCTATTTGTACTTTATGTATTCTGTTGGTTGACATATGTTTTATATAGGTATATTTCATAAGACACTATTACCTGTGCACTGCACTTGGATTATGGTATAAACCAGTACCTGATTATTATTACTGTTATACAAGACCTTATTAAGGCTTGTGACCCACAGATATTGGGATAGTATACTGATTAATCAAGTCATTAAGAACTTGTGGTATTATTATTGTTTCAAGTGATTAGTATTATTGTTAGACATCATGTCTACATTAGAATACTTCATTACACAAGGGAAATCCCTTGATAAAACTGGTCAACAATTAGAAGAATGGGCTGTTGCTCAATATGACAAAGCATTAGCTGCTGAAGAGAGAAAAGCTGCTGCAGAAGAGAGAAAAGCTCTGGCTGAAGAGAAAAGATTAGAAAGAGAAGCTAAGGCTGCTGCTGAACAAAAGAAATTGCAGATGCAGGTGGAGCAAAGGAGATTCGAAGCTGAACAAAAGAAATTAGAAAGAGAAGCTGCTGCTGAACAAAAAAGATTAGACAGTGAAGCTGAACAAAAAAAATTAGAAAGAGAAGCTGCTGCTGAACAAAAAAAGATTAGACAGTGATGCTGAACAAAAAAGATTAGACAGGGAAGCTGAACAAAAAAAATTAGAAAGAGAAGCTGCTGCTGAACAAAAAAGATTAGACAGAGAAGCTGAAGAAAAAAAAAAGCAATAAGAGAACATGAATTTGAGTTAGAGAAATTGAGATTGACAAGTATGAGTAATGTTAATCAGGCATCTAGTGGTAATGGTAAACCTTCTACTTACAAGGTTAAGGTTCCACCGTTCAATCAGTCCAGTGACGATATTACATTCTGGCTGGATAGATTTGAACGTTCTTGTCGTACACATAATGTGGATAAATCACAATACGCTAATCAATTAGCAGAAAACTTGAAAGGTGAATCTTTGACTAGATTATGCCTTGTAGGAGAAGCAGATAAGGATAATTATGATGTCATTAGGGCGGCTTTGATAAAAAAATACCAGCTAAGTGAGGAAGGCTATCGCCTTTTGTTTAAGACGATGGTGCCTGAGACAGGTGTAGAATTCTCAGAATTCACTGCAAAGGCACGTCTCACAGTTGATCGTTGGATTGAGCTTTCCAAAACAGAAAAAACGTATGAAGGACTTATGGATTTGTTGCTCAGAGATAAGATTATGTCATGTGTTAACAAACCCTTCCTTGAATTTATACATGAGCGTAAACCCAAATCTCTAAAAGAAATGGAAGAATATTGTTCCCAATATGTCACTGCACACCCCGACGTGACTTTTGGCAACACTAAGATTAAGGAGAGTATGCCAGTTGCTTCAGCAACACCATACAATCCCAATTATTCACACAGATTTCAGGGACCTCAAAACAGATTTGATAAAAAAGGTAACCATAATAGTTATCAAAACCAAGGTAACCAATCATTTCAGGGTTCTTCTTCAAAGAACTGGAGACGAGCTGATAGCTCTCGACACAGGGGTGGTCATAATTATAGGAATTTCCGTAGAGGAAGTAATTATAGAAACTATCAGGGTTATCCGTCTTGGAGTCAACAAGATCATAATTACAGAGATACTCATTATAATGAATATGATAATGGTAACCAAGGGAACTATGACTCAAACCCAAATAGGGGTTACAATAGAGGTAACAATAACTACAGAGGTGATAATAACCGAGGTAGATCTCAAAACAAAAGACATAAACCACATTTTCAGGCAAACTCTGCACAACAAGAGTCCCATGAAGCCTATAAACAGAGTAAAGATAATAATGATGCTAGTAATATGGCATGTGCCGCTTTTGATTTTGGGAGAGCATCTCAGTGCCCCCAATGCAAAACATTATTTGAGCCAACCACAGTGTCTACTTTAAGCTGTGGCCATCCTCTTCCTGCTCTTCCGGCATCAGTCGCGCATGATGGAAGAGGTTCTCTTGTCTTACATAAGGGTTTAGTGAATAACAATCCAGTCTCTGTGCTATTTGATTCTGGATGCACCACAATTGGTGTTAGGCAGTCACTCGTAGATCCTTCCCGTGCCACTGGACAAGTAGTCAAATGTGTAACATTTGGCGGCACATTAGAGAAATACTCTACTGCTATCATTAGGATTGCTACTCCTTTCTTTACAGGAGATGTACACGCATGTCTTCTTCCGAATCCGATCGCTGACCTCATCATCGGTCGCATTCATGGAGTCAAAGAATGCACTCCGCAACAAATTTCCGCGTGGGAAAGGCAAAACATGCAGATTGCTAACGCTGTAGTCACTAGAGCTCAGGCTCTTAATATGCCTCAAACTTCATCTACTGAAGATAATGAAGTGCATAACCAAGATGATCCCTTGGTAATTTCTCGTGACTCGTTTATAAAACAGCAAGAAGATGATCCCACTCTGAAGAAATTCTTCATTCTTGCAACTAAAGGTGATCCGAATAAAGACACAAGTCGTAAATCGTGGATTACAAAGAAGAATGGCGTACTTGTACGTATGGTTCAAGACTCCATTACGTCAAGTCATTCTCAAATCCTGGTTCCCAAGAATTTGAGAGTTAAAATTTTGCAGCACGCTCACGACTCTCAGTGTGCTGGACACATGGGTTTTTCCCGTACTAAGTCAAGAGTCCTTGCGGCTTTCTTTTGGCCATTGGTAAACAAGGACATACGGATTTATTGTCGATCTTGTAAAGTATGTCAGGAAGTTAAATCCAAAGGTCCACGGCATGCTGCACCCATTCAGGCGGCGGACATTCCTATTCGGCCGTTTCAAAAAATGGCCATAGACATTATTGGTCCATTTAAGATCAAGTCTGCCAGAGGACATCAGTTTATCTTGACATGTGTTGATATGTGCACACGTTGGCCAGAGGCTATTCCTCTGAAGAGCATTACTACTGCTGATATTGCAGATGCTCTTTGGCTTATATTTTCTCGTCTGGGGTTCCCCGGAGAGATATTGTCAGACCATGGCACCCAACTAATATCAGATACCATGTCTCAAGTAATGTCTACTCTGCAGATAGATAGATCTTTAAGTAGTATCTACCATCCAATGTCTAATGGTATGGTCGAACGCCTTAATAGAACACTTAAAAACTTACTAGGGAAGATAACTGAGGATCATCCTCAAGACTGGGACAGAGTTTTACCTGCGGCCCTCTTCGCTTACAGAGAGGTACCCAATGAACATACAGGATTTTCTCCCTTTGAACTCGTCTTTGGCGCGCGTCCGCGTGGCCCTATGTCGTTGCTTCACGATCTCATAACATCTGACAATATTGACGATGACACAAAGTCATCCTACGAATATGTCATCGCGTTGAGACAAAAAATTATCGAAGCATGCAAATTAGCAACTTCTTCTTCTGAATTTGCGAAACAGAAGGCAAGGCAATTTGCCAATAAGAAGAGATGCTTACGACAACTTTGTCCTGGTGACAAAGCATTTGTATTACTACCTTGTAGGGAAAACAGATTACTTATTTCTTGGAAAGGTCCGTACGATATAATATCGAAAATTTCCGATGTCGACTATATTGTCGATATTGATGGGAAGCATAAAACCTTCCACATCAATATGCTTACTGAATTCCATGAACGTCCGGATTATTTGCAACCCATTTTCCAAGCAACGGACAATTCTCCAGTACAACATGGTCATTACTCATCACTGTCCGTGATACAGGATGAGGAAACAAGTTTTTCAGATGTAAATCTTCCTCTTCCAATGATCCCACTTCATTCTAGTGAATCATGGAAGAACGTTACTGTCTCTCCTGATTTGTCTCTAGGAGAACAGCGACAAGTTTCAACTATGTTGCAAACATTTCAGGATGTACTCACTGACATCCCTGGACAAACGCATGTCATTGAACATGACATTGTTCTAACTGACCATACTCCTATTAGGGTTAGACCTTATCCTATACCTATACATTTTCAAGCACAGGTCGAGAAAGAGTTGGATGAGATGATAGATTTGAAAATAATCGAACCATCCACCTCTGCATATTCTTCGCCGATGGTTATTGTTCGAAAAAAAGACAATAACATACGTCTTTGCGTTGACTATCGAAAATTGAATCAGGTAACGAAGTTCGATGCTGAACCTATGCCTTTACTGGAAGAACTACTTACTCGACTCTCCAAATCTCATTTTTTCACTAAACTTGATTTGTCTAAAGGATATTGGCAAGTTCCTTTATCTGAACGCGCCAAACCTCTCACGGCTTTTTCAACACCTAGAGGTTTGTTCCAATGGAATTTTATGCCTTTCGGTCTTATGAACGCACCAGCTACATTCGTACGCATGATGCGCCGAATCCTATCTTATCGGTCAGATGTCATTGCATATCTTGACGACATCTGTCTTTTCAGCGATACTTGGGAAGATCACTATTCAGGGTTAGATGAATTGCTGTCTACTTTGCGCGAGCACAACCTGACAGCGAAACCCTCTAAAGCCTATATTGGTTTTAGCGAAATTTCTTTCCTAGGCCACCGAGTTGGTCATGGTTTCCTAAAGACAGAGGACCATAATACTAGTAAGATACTTAACATCTCAATCCCTAAGACTAAAAAACAGGTGAGAAGTCTGTTAGGTCTTATTCAATTTTATGGCAGATTCATTCAGAATCTATCCTCTATCATGGCACCTCTTTCAACACTTCTAAAGAAAGGTTCGCCTAATGTGGTCCACTGGTCTCAGGAATGCCAATGCTCTCTGGATAAGATTAAAACATTGTTTTCAACACCACCTATTTTAGTGCTACCCACTAAAGATAAAACATTCGTTCTTCGTAGTGACGCTTCATCCACTGGGATTGGAGCGGCACTAATGCAAGAGTACTCTGGAACTCTGCATCCTGTAATGTATATTTCCAGAAAACTTAATGCGGCAGAAAGGAATTATTCGGTTTTAGACCGTGAGCTATTAGCTATGGTTTGGTCGATCCTCAAACTACAGAGATTCCTTCTGGGCGCACATTTCATAGTAGAAACCGACCAAAAAGCTCTTACTGCTATACAGAGTAAGAATTTGAAGAGCTCGAGGTCTACTCGATATGCAATTGCTCTTCAACCTTTTCATTTCTCTGTGCGAGCTATTCGTGGATCAGATAATGTGATGGCAGACATTCTGTCAAGATGCCCACATGATTCCACATAACTATTAGGGCTTAGACTTCTTGATATGTCTAGTTCTATAGTAGTTCCTTTTCCATATCATGATAGATACAAATTTGTAATTTAATAATATAATGATTGTATCACTACATAGCGGTTCATTGATGTTTATTCACCGCTGTGCTTTGATGATTTTTTCTTCATAAATCATAAATGTAAGATATCTAATACGAAATGATGGTATGAATTTTTTAGGCATCGTGTAATTGCCAGAATTGTATTATACTTTGATGACACCTTCCTGGAAAAATATAC
The DNA here is from genome assembly GCA_024509875.1 of Oreohelix idahoensis. Classification (NCBI taxonomy): domain Eukaryota; kingdom Metazoa; phylum Mollusca; class Gastropoda; order Stylommatophora; family Oreohelicidae; genus Oreohelix; species Oreohelix idahoensis. The sequence goes on along the minus strand of JAMPIV010009199.1, from coordinate 201,211 downwards.
TTATAGAGAAATAATTTCTCTCAGTTTATGAGACACATTCTCACCAGTCGCTCCATAAGTCGACTTAGCCTCATATTAGGCGTTATATTTATTCCTGATATTTTCATCTGCGCATTATTCATGCGTTGTGAGCCTATTGTACGTTGCTCCTAGATGTATTTCAAAAAAAAAAAAATGTTCCATTTTTTTTTTTCCCCGGGAGGTGTGGTAAGACTGTTACGTGCAGTCTTTGATATTTTACAATATTATACATTGGTATACTTGTTATGTTCGCAAATATTTTGTAAACAAAATAGATTCGTTTTAGTGCTTAAGGAAAAGTCATTATTGAGTTACTTCCCTTGAAAGGACTTTCGATCGAACTCCGCGGATGAATCCAGTTTTACTGCGATTTATTCTTTGTTTGGGTAGTAATAGATTGTTCTTGCTTCAGAATATCTATGGCCTGAATTTATGTGTATTGTTTGTCTGTGTAGGACGAATCTGTCTTATATCTGTATATCTTTACATATCTAAGTCGAACTATATGTTCTGTTGTCTCTAGAGAGGTCAAAGGCTGTTCGGCGGATGTGTCGCGAGAGAGGTGTGTTTTGGCTTCGCCCTGATGGGCTGTGTTTTCTATGTCGGCTTGACGCCGGGGAAAAAGTGATCTCAGTGGTTTTTGGGGAAAGTGATAGTCGTCTAGACCTATCGTGTATGCTTTACCCCAGTGTTCATTCTTATTGCCAAGGAATGGCAAAATCATATTTCTGAAAACCAAGGTAATAAAGATACTCTTTTGAACTCTCGTACGAAGCCACCGTTTTTCGATAGGGATGATTTGTACGTCTGAGAGGATACATCTAACTAGATGAAAAAAACGATTCTGATTCCTAGCAGCACTATATCCTGTAGAATGCAGTCAATTGTTCATGATCAAATCTACAGAGCAATGAAATGTTTAATGAATGACTAACTTTAGGACAGATTCATTATCTGTATCCAAACGTGAGTGACAGCTCACGAGTGAAGCCATCTTGGAACCAAACATGTAGTGACTTTCAAGAAGAGAAAAGGGATGCCCGTATTATCGCTTGATTAGTCCAGAGATCACTGCTACACATGAGAACCCATTGCTAGCGGTTCAATATAATTATATGGAAAAATCTGTGCTGGACATTATGTTAAGGAATCTTCGCTAGACGAGATTAGGTCTAGAAGCCATCTTGGATATTGTTTATAATCTGACGTGCTTTGTCAGTAAACTCAGTTGATATATATATATATATATATATGGGCAATACTGAGTGCTTGGCTACTGACAGTCCATTATACTATTATTCTACATGAGTGCCCATGTAACATAACATTGCAAGACCATTTATCCACTGTACCATGATGTATTATGCCAACCTGTGATTTGTCACTATCTGTGCTGTCGAGTGTGTACGTCCAATTAAACTTTAGTAAAGGTACACAGTCGTTGGTGTCGATGACTTCCAGCCATACATGAGTGTGAGAAAAGAACATTTGTCAACACCACGAACTCTTCCTATCATTCGCACATTATACACTCCATCTATGTCTACACACCACTGCGTAGGTCAAGTTGACATTCCATACTCGAACCACGAGCAACACAACAACACAGTATTTAACTCTGGTGATGTTCGAGCGAGCTTCAGATTTCTCAGCATGTCTCTTGCTCAGGGCAAGGGTCTTGTATTAAGAGTTTATCAACTGATGATGATGATGTCTACTTCCATCCACTTATATTTATCATTTGGTGGACATCATTAATAAAAAAAGATCCTTATCAATTCTGAAAGGAAAATTTGAGTTTTTTACCCTATCAAGGTAGCCTACTACCTTAAAACTGACATTGTGAGCTGATTGTTTACCGGGGCGGAGGTGTAAAGGCTGCATGCTTTTATCAAACCCGTACTCGTTCAAGCGACGCTCGATAGTATAGATTAATACCCCGTGTGCCTTAAATTTAATTTAGTGGCGGAGAAGTTAAGAGATCATGCCCTACGCTTGATAGATTAGAATTTGTCATGTTAGAAATGCTTTGTTTCTTCCTAAATACAGAACTTGATTTTAAAAAACCCAGCGGCTAGCGGTTTCCTATTTGTGGTCGTTTCCTCAGTTACTGAAGTAATAATAGTGTCGTTTTCCCTTGGCGTTCGCCCGTACCAGTGTGAACAGGAATGTCCAGGGCGACACGATAACATTCTTTGAACTGTAATTGATTAAGGGGACTGACAAAATACCCCTATTTTTCCCATTTTTAATTTTATCAGCACGGTGTGGCCATATACCTAACAAGTTTTCCCGACTTCTGACAGTCGTTTACACACGTGGAATTTACCAGGATAAAACGCTGTTCATAATCGGTACTCACTCAGAGCAAGCCGATAAGAGTATCATCATCATCAGAATTGACAATAGTTTATTTGTACAATCATGTTTCCCTGCTGTTTACTGATGAATGGCATATCTCAGAGAGTTCCGGCATTAACCAACCTAGTGGACAAACTTGTGTATCCCGAAACATACAAGGTATCACTAATTAGGCGTTCCCCGTGTAAAGTTTAATTATTATCGGAGGAACTGGGGCCTGATTCGGATGATACCAATTACTGGACATTATATGCATTTTTCCATGGATTATTTGTCAACACCATTGTTTTCAACAGAGTAGGTAAGGAGCGAATGAGTGGCCAAGTATAACAGAGAAAGAGAGAAAGAGTGAAATATTTTTTCATTTGTTACAGGAAACATTGTACCTGCAAACTTTTGTTCTTTTCTTTTGCTAACCATTGTGTAATATATTTTTCTTTACCGGTTAGCACTGTAGTGGGACTTGTTCTTTACTGTACTGCCTATCCTACCCCTAGTGCTAATCTTTTGACCTTTTGGGGTTATTTACTTATTGCGGGATCCTTTTCTCAACAAGAGGGAGAGCATTATTGAGTTATCTTCCTGTGTCTGTACACGATTTATTGATATATGTATGTTTTGATGTTGTGAAGAGTTACATGATAATAAACTTAAGAAAACTTAATTACTTGTGTTGGTCAGCTCAGTCCATACCCATACTCCATTTACCATAGTTTTCACGTTTGTGTGTCTTGTTGTCAATAACTGTGTGTGTGTGTCTTGTTGTCAATAACTGTGTGTGTATGTGTGTATCGTTAAACATATAGGTTACTTGTATGGAGAGTAGTATTGTCTAAGAAGAAATTACAGTCGTAAAGATAGGCTGGATCAGAGCATCTTCTAAATCCAAAGACAGATTCTACCCTTAAACTATTTACTCGTGGAAGCTATTTCTTACACCTTTATTCTCACCTACTTACCATTAGCACCTCTGCTTAGACTGGGCCAATTAACTCCTGATACCTATCTTTAAAACATTTACGACAGCCATCCTTCGTGCTGTGCCCCAACTCTGGTTCATGCTTTGCATTTCAGCCTCCACTAAGCGTAATTTATGAAGAGGAAAAGGTATTTATCAGAAGAAGATACAGGAACAAGTGAGAAGCAGGGCATTGAGGCTACCAGAAAGAAAATGATGTATATTACCAGCTCAACAGAAATGAACAATTGATAATCTTCAGACTTCGCACAGATCTTAACAGATTGAGATAACATGTATTCACCAAACTAAAGCAGGAACTACTGATGCCTATAACTGTGGCACGAATAAAATGATTGTTGAACATCTAACGCAAAAGTGTCCAAAATATTCATCATCAGTTGCCATCTCCACAACGAAGGTTGGCTGTAATGGATCTCCAACGTCTTCTGTCTCTTGTCTTGGTGGTGCACTCTGATAGACTCTTTCCTGTCCATCTCTTGATGTTATCTTCCCACTTATAGCGCTGTCTTCCCCTTGCACGTTTGCCTTCAACTCTCCCTTCTGTTATGGTCTTCTGCAAGGTGTTATGCCTTTTTATGTAGCCAAAGTATTTTAGCTGCCGAACTTTGACCTCCCTCATTAGTTCTCTTTTCATACCTGGATTTTCTAGGACCTCCTTATTTGTTTTCATCTCTTTCCATGAGATACGCCCCATTCTTCTATATATCCACATTTCAAGAGCCTCAATTCTTTCTTCCAAATGCTTATTCATCGTCCATGTTTCTGCACCATACAGAAATGCAGAATATATATAACAGTCCAAAATATTAGGAGTGGAAAAGGCACTAATGGCTGTCAACAGTGCCATTCCTGGACAGGCTCTGTGTAGATACCAACACTCTGAGGCTTTCTTTAAACATATTCAAGTTGACGTCTGACAGTGTTCAAAGAAGACGAAAAATCATACGTCTTGAACACCTGGTAGTGTAAAAATTTCGAAGATCAATACTTTGCTTTGTGAAGCAGAATCATGTTTTCCGGACGTCTTGGAAATTGTGGAGCACAAAGGAAGCACTGACATACAGAATTTAAACCAGCAGTATTTCTCCGACTGTGTCGTCGCAGTCGCGAGCGAATATTGAGCACTCTTTCATTTCACACACTCACTACACGAGAGCAGCGCGCAGTAGTAACAACTCATCAATAGTTTAGCGCTGAGTATCACGCGGCTGGAAGCCCCTCTTGGGAGATTCGTATCGTTTAAAAGTTTATTCTTCAAAAAAAATCACGGCCTTCCAATGCTGTCTGAATGATCGCCATTTTTTCCCCCTTCATAATTTCTAGATCTGGACCGGGTATTTCGCCATCACTACTGTTTTTTTTTTTTTTTTTTGCTGACGTTGTTTGTGCGCCTTGTAGACGAGAATTAGCTTTGCGTTGGCGTAGTGGCTCAGACAACTTGGACTGCGGGAGCGTTATGGCCGAATAACATGAAAGTGCTTTGGTGCTGATGGGAATTCATCTGCAATGGTGAGTGAAGTTAGTATTCAGATTTCAGTATGATTTATTAAATTGTACATATTCTTACTGTTTGTCCTTATCGAGAAATGCGAAAGCTGAGTATGAGAAAATATACCGGTAATATTGTTATACTTGCTTGTTTCACTAGAGCTTTATGATTATGGCTATTACCACTACCTCGTGCATGTCATCCATCCACTTCTTTACGTCTGTGTCGTCTTGCCTGTCATCATCACTATCATCATCATCATCATCATCATCATCATCATCATCATCATCATCATCATCACCATTTTTCTTGTCGCTCCATGTGGAGCATAGAGTCACCACTGTAGCTGTCCCCTTGCATGGGGGCATACACAAAACATTCACATGATCTTACAGCGTTAGTTTTTGTAGCTATTTCTTTTACTTGATGACATTGCCAGCTCCCTATGCACAACCTCTTATTAGTAGCCTTTCACGACATGCATGAAAGAGCAGTAGGTATATTATTTCTTTATCACTTAAGAGACCCCCCCGGGCACTACACAAGGCTCTCGGTTCTCTTTTGTAATTAAATTTGAAATGTATTTTTGTTGATTTATTTTGAAATAATAATAAAATGTGACAGTAGATAAACTTTAAGTAGATGTATTTAGGTAGCACGACAGGCCGAGGTAGCACAGTGGTTAGTGCATTGGCTTCCTAGCTCGGTAGTCCATGGTTCGATCCCCAGCTGAAATGGGATTTTTTTTAGACCGCAAATGGCTCCGGGGTCGAGCTAACCTCATGAATTGGATACCAGAGCAACTGCTGGGAAGGTTAAGGCGGCCGGCGTGATGTTGACCACATCACCCCTAGTGTGCCGATGGTCAAGAAAATATGAGCCTAACACCATATTCCCAATATGCCTCAATGGGCGTGTAACGGGATCCTTTACCTTTACCTTTTCACTGACAAAATTGACAGAACAATTTCTGACGATACAAGTCTCAGCTAGGGAGATGCATTTCAAAGGTCTGACACAGTACGTATGGGCTGCTATTAATGTTAAAGCATGACTTACCGAAACACCTCTTCTATTTATCCATAGATTTACATTGAAGAAATTTGTTTCTTAAAAATACCCCTGCTAATATCTGAATCATGATCAAGAATTGTCAACTCCCCAATAAGTATAGGTCTTTAACCAACGAAAGCCAAGCCCTCCTGGCTTGTAAAATTCTTTCAAGGTATTTCAATGTCTTCTTAACCCCATGTCTCCATTTCACTTCTCCATGACCTTTTTTTTATCTCCATATATTTCTATTACCTTGGTGATTCCAGAACGAGGACTGCCTTGTAATGCTTCAAATTTTTTTTTTTTTTTTTTGGTGTGTGTCACATCCACTGCCACCATCTTCTATTAACCGTTTGTCTCACTAGAATTTGTCTTCTTCTTCTTCGTTCGCCCTGAAAAGGACGGTGGTTGCGTTGTGTCTGTTTACGCCTAAGCTGTGATATCTCCACCTTTCGGTCGACACATCCGACTTCTGCACGGCATTTTTTAGGACCGGGTTTGCCTTCCCATTGCGATCCACACTCGCTCAGCCAGACTGCACTGCTGCAGACTGTTTCCAGGACCACCACGTGGAGGTGGAGTGCGGTCTTGACCAGCTCTGGTTCGCTGGTCCTGACGCAGGCAGTCAAGCTATGAGTCGCTGACTGCGTTCTCTATTGCTGCGTCTCATTCTTGACATTAGTTCCATATTAGTGATGTAGTCATACCATATCAATCCTTCTTTTCGGTATAAGAACTCATTTGAACGTCTGTATTTTTCTGGTTGTGAGTTTCTTTGTTCTCCATGTTTAGGAACAGTACAATAGGACTAAAAAGTTAGAGCGCTAATCTCTTGCGGCATCGGTTCACGGTATCGTCACGCTCCAGTCTACCCAGCTGTAAAAGGGTACCTGACTTTGCTCTTGAGTTAGGGAATGAAAAGGCAGGGAGGAAGGTAGCTGGTCACCCCACATCTAGATACTGGACCTAGTATAGTGATCTCTAACACTTCCCTATTCTACGGCAGTATCTTCTATGGGACTAAATTACCTTACAATAGTAAATACATAAATAAATATTACATACATAAAGGTATGTTTTCAGGCACTCGTGAGAAATAAAGAAGTAGAAAAACTAGACAACAGAAAAGCAACAAAAGTGATAGTCTCGCCGGAGAATCGAACCCAGGACCATCCGAACGGCAACACCGCCTGGCTACGAAGTGAACCACCCTATCCTCCCTGCCAACTAGGCACCACTATTTTTGTTTACCTTACAATAGTACTGGCTCATTAGGACTGGCTTAACATTTGAATTGGGAGCCGTGGTAGCATAGTGGTTAGTGCACTGGCTTCCTAGCTCAGTGGTCTGTGGTTCGATCCCCAGATGAGGTGGGAATTTTTTAGGCCACAAACGGCTCCTGGGTCGACCCAGCCCCAATTGGGTACCAGGGCAACTCTGGGAAGGTTAAGGCGGCCGGCGTGATGCTGACCACATCACCCCTAGTGTGCTGATGGTCAAGAAAATATGGGCCTAACACCATATTCCCAATATGCCTCAATGGGTGTGTAACGGGATCCTTTACCTTTACCTTTACCTTTACCTAACATTTGAATTGAAGATTTTGATTTTTGCGTTGGACTTGGTTTCTTATGACGTCCTTTCAATCCATATGTAATGAATAGCTATTCTTGCCTATTGATTTTGTAGTTGTTAATATCATGTCTTTTATATATTTTATGTCAATGGAAGTAAGAAAGAGAGTTCTTCACTGTTATACAGAACCAATCCTGACATACGGTAGTAAGTCAGGGACGATTATTAAACAGATAGGGAAAGCACTAGAGGTCACAGAGATGTGGTTTTACAGAAGAATCTTAAAAATACCATGGACAGCCAAAAAGAGTAATGAGGATGTGATAAAAGAGGCCAATGCGCAAATAATGTTATTTCACAAGTTAGAAAGAATGAATCCACTTTTTTGGGCATGTTATGAGAAGAGGAAAGCTGGAGTATATCGTAACAACAGGTAAGATTGAAGGAAAAAGAGATAGAGGAAGACAAAGAAAGCAAATACTGGACAGTTGGACATCGTGGCATGGAAGGAGGTCAACAACAGAATTGATAAGTTGTACTGGAGACAGGAAGTTATGGAGAGACATGATCACCTATACCACTACACATGGTACCTGAAGAAGAAGGTATATATATATATATATATACATTTTCCCGGGCAATCTGGTTATAGTTATGTGCACTTGTTCTTTTAATCTTTGTCTTTTCTCTGAATATTTTCAAACCAACAATACTGTGACCTCTCATCAAGTATTTTCATTGTCTCTTGCATCTGGACGCGGTAATGGGACAGCATAGCCAGATCGTTTGCAAAATCTAGATTATCAAGCTGTGTTACCAGAATCCACTAGATTCCATTTCTGTTGGCAGAAGTCAGCCTGTTTTGTCAGAGTTCACTCAATTTTATTTCTGTTGGTCGATGTTTCGGTTTTCATGATCCAGCCAATAGTCAGTTAGAAGAGAAATTGTGAGAACAGGCATTCCTGTCGCGCTCCATTTCGTTTTGATCAGTAAGTTGTTCTTCTTGGAGAATTCTTCAGTTTATACCGTCATGTGTATTCTTTATTAGGTTAGTGAACTAAAGTATGACTCAATAAAACCTCATTTGTTCCCAGAACGATTTTGTCTAACTTATCGAATGCCGTTTTATAGTTCACAAATCGAATGTAAAGTTGCGAGTTCAGTTTCAAGCTTTGCTAAATTATTATGAGCAAGGTGACCGTCTCGTTTGTACAGGTGTAGTGGGTTTGATGGTATTGTATGATGGTGATATTACTAAATGTAATGTATGAGGCCAGCTGTGAAGGCTCCTGAGATAAAATGTAGTTGTGAATTGTCAGAAGGCCTTTCTTGCTACCACTACGACCTCACACTCAATTTTTTTTCTTAATGAATGTAGCTATGTAAAATGTCTAGGGTAATGATATGTAATGTGGTGTGATAGTTATGGATACACCCACAGATATTTAAGCAGACTAATAATATTTAACAAATATTATAATACACTGAACTAACTCAAGAGTGTAAAATTTTTGATAGAATTATATTACATTTATTTTGTTCTGGATCAAGTTTTATGTTGACCAGAACTTTTTTTTAAAAAAAGATTTAAAAAATTATGAAAGAAATGCATGGAATGTTACATAATAAATGCAAGAGTGTACATATATAAGTACTAGACTAGTTAGTTTTATTTAAATGTTCTAGTAGTCATCTACTTGGGAGGATAGTTAATGCTTGTGCTGTTGGGGTGGCCTCATCACACCTGTCTATATTGACTACACAGTGTCCAGTAAATTACAGGAATTTTATGGGGTATTAGTAACTAAAAGGCGTTGGTGAACTTCCAGCAGACCAGAGGCTCACTCAACTTGCATATGTAGCTCTGGTGCTGAAATCTGGTGGTCCCACCTCTCCGTGCTGGCGGGCAATAATAGTGGTCTCTGTCACAACGTACTGCACAGATACACTCGAGTAAAATCACCAACTGAATGGACACCGCCTTGTTGACAACTGAAACTCACAGCTCTGCAATCAAAGTATTGGCTATGTGTCAAAATTCTATTCTCTACCCACGTCTGGACACAACACGGACACAACAACCACATCATACAGACAGGTCAGATCTCTCTGACCAAACAGCACATTTACCATGGTGGTTTTACATCAGATAGGTCCTCCCAGACTATAGATTCTGAAAAATATTTATTAGTTTCCTTCCCTAAAAGTGGATAGGTAATATGTTTCATTATTCTCAACACTTGATCTGTCTTTCCTAACCCTTGCTGGAGTTTATGTATATTGTTGGTCCCTAGACCCTGACTTGGGCGGGGGGTCTAGAGCAAATCCCTACTTGTTTGTAAGGCTAGATTATGATATGGCAGTATCAAATCACTCGAACATTAAACAATATTCAAAATATACAAAGAAATAATTTCAATCTTACCAGATTATGAATAAAGAACACAGAAATGCTAGCAAAACTCAGCTGAGCTGCTGGCTATAGTATGGCGTCCCTGAACTTATTTCACTTTCTTTCATTTGGAAATCACCACACTTTAAAATACTGTGTCTATCATCGAACAACTATTGAGGAATGGCCCCACTTGCGCGTCTGAGCGCCGATAAAATGATTGTCTGTGGCCAATCACTGCCTAGGTTTATTTCAAAATTCAAATTTCCTACCCTAAAGTCATTTCAGTCATGCTTCAGTCAAGTATGGATGTTTATCTGTTAGTCTGTCCGTCTCTACTTGTTTTTTTTTTCAAAAACGTACTTGATTTTTGAACCAACCTTTCTCTCCCCTCCAAAATTTTGTCGTTAAAAGTTATATTTAGACACAGCTCCCACCAATGTCCCTTCGCTTCCCTACTAAGTAGATTTGAACACCTGCGTCTCGAGGTCGTGTTTTTTTTGTGCAAATAGCGACACTTTTTATTCCATACAGTCTGTCGCTGATGTGAACAACACTGTCTTTTGTCATTATCTTCAATATTATCTATCCGTCTGTAAAATTAAGAACATATTAGTTCACTGCTCAGAATGGGCCATCCGGCCAGCTAATTTTTATATTCCTAACATTAATATTACGAAAAAGTTACTTTTTAATTTTTGTAATATTCCAAACATCTGCGTTCTGCCGCTGAATTCAAATCAAAGGCTTGGTATCGCAAAAGCGACCAATAAATGACTGTGGCGTAACATATCCAAGGTCCCTTCTGTCGAGTTCCTTACTTTATGTCAACTTGGGAAACGTGACTTTTCTCCGTTTCCCCCCCCAATTGCGTCTCCTTAGCCTTTCTAGTCTCACGCAATCTTTCCAGTCATATTTTTTTCCTTTTTATCCGCCGTTCCCCTCCTGTCTAGCAAGTCAATTTTTATGGAGGGTGATGACCCGCGGTCTGGGCGATCATGTACTATCAGCAGCCTACGCATTAAGTTTTTATCCTTACATGTTATCTTTGGAGGTATTTTACCGTTGTATCTCTGTCAATTTCACTACAACAGGATTTGCGTGTTCTTCTCTCAACTCTCTATCTGTGGAATCTTTTAATATCTCCAGGATGTGTCTTTTCAATATTTTTCCATGGCACTGACAGTAACATTATTTTCATGTAATTTGTGCACTCTTACAAATCTACCTTCTTTAGCAACTTGACCTGGTATCATTTCTTCCAGTCTGCTGATTTTCTTCACGCTCCTAGACTTTGTGGAGTAATTTGTATAATATCTATGTAGAGTTGTCAATGTCTGCTTTGAGTGCCTCTGCTTGAATGGTTGTCTTAATGGTCGTCTAGTAATCAGCACATCAAGAGAAATAATAATCAGAGTTATTAAAAACATAAGAAAAAAATCGTACAAATTATTTCCTTTAGCGGAGCCCGCCAGCAATAAATAAATGATGGATTTTTATGTTTGTGTTCTTGAAGACGTGATAATGCATTTCTGTTTCATTTCATTTTTTGTTTCCTTTTCTTTTGTTGTTTTCTTTGTGTTCTTCTCTTTCCGTCGTGTAATCTGTTATGTATTCACTCGTTCCACACATCGTCTCTTAATATGTTAATGAATGTCTTATGTACACAGGTACAAATATCTCCACTGCTGAATGTATCTTCTTACTTTGTCGTTCCCCTTCTACCGTAAGGGGTAGAGGTTTGGAAGAGAGAGCGCCAGACTATCCTATCGGCTGTCTTCCTCCTGGCCTGGTTCCATTCTAGTCCTCGGTCCTTCAAAGATAGTCTAATGTTGTCCTCCCAGAGGACTCTGGGTCGTCCTGGGGGGTCTTGATCCCTGGCTCTTTGTTTCCCATGATTGTCGTGGTAGCCGATCTTCTCCCATTCTGAAGACATGGCCAAACCATCTTAGTTGGGACTGTTCTACTTGGGTCTGCAGGGGGTAGGATTTTAAGCCTTGACGTATCGTCTGGTTGCGGACCATGTCTCTTCTTGTTACTTCAACCACCTTCATCAGGTACCTCATTTCTGAGGTTTGGATCTGGCTTTTGTGGGTTGTAGTCATGCCATGACTCGCATCCATATATCAAGACTGGGACATAGTGTTACGGATGGGTTTATCTTCTTGTGGTAATAAGTCGAATAATTTGAACATGGACTGAAGATCATTTAGGGTACAGGCATCGTACTGATAACACGAATGTAGACGGGTAAAAACGTACATGACATCAGTGGTTCAAGAACCCCAAGTCGTCAGGTGGGAGGGTTCACTAAATATCCTTACGTTTAATGTACATCAGAGATAATGACGTCATTGAAATGGCATGGCATATTATACATGTGTAATCGTTGCATCCTTCAACAGTCTCGTCTTAACCATACATTTCTGGCCGCTGTACTTAGAGGTGAGATCCACCCAAGTAATATGGGTCAGATAATGTAGACGTAACAATTATACTTCTGCAAATTATCACGAACTTCTCGCTAAGTTCTGGTACATCTTAGTAATAATAGTGGCGGCCTTCGAAAAAAAGATACATTGCCACTTGGAGCTCTCTTCTTCTCAAGGAGCTTGAATAAATACATCTTACCGTGAAGACCACAGATAACAAAAGGCCCAGAATCGTAGCCGTTAGCATAAATTAGTGCGGAACGCATTACGTCATTAACAACATGTGACGTATTAAATATGTAGCGTTCAGTATAAATGAAAACCCGTGCGAAAACGTGATTGAACACAGAGAGACATATTACCGCCAAATTAACTGGTAATAACCTATGTGTGTTCATGATACAAAATACATTAATATTCTATCGTTAACAATACCCCTGTTGGTCGGGTAAAAAAAAAATCAAAGAATTTGATTTTTTTCGCAATAACTGAGATATACTACATCGAGTAAGTCAAAAAATCGAACGGAAAAACGGCCAGAATTGATCACATAATACTGTCAATAATATGGTCATCGTCAAAATGCGAAACAGTCAAAACAGAGAGTCAAAACTGTATTCATATGTACTAATGGAAGCAATGATGCAACACAGTAAGATGTCCTTCATAAGTCAAGAAAAGGAAAGAAAAAATATCTCGTGATATTACCATGGATTTTGTTTTAGAGCTGCTTATGACCATCCCTCCCTTCTCCAGCTCTTCCTTCCAGACTTGCAGGTTGGATTGGAGATGTGCCTCTGATCAGGGCAATATCATCAGCAAATGCCAGCTCTGAAATACAGACATGTCTCATCTTCCAGTACCCCACTGAATACTTTCTTGTTCTCTCCGTAAATCAGATTCCTATATCAGAGGCACATCTTAAATCCAACCTGCAAGTCTGGACAGCTGGAGAAGAAAGGGATGATCATCAGCAGATCCAAAAAAAAAAAAAAAACCATGGTGATATAATGAGAGGGAAAAAGGCATAAGATTATTCTGGGAGAACAGGCCCTGGAACAGGACAACCACTTTTAATACCTTGGAGCTGTAATATTCAAGGTTCAAGCCTGGGCGTCAGCATTTGAAGTAGTGTCAACGACCGGGATTTTGACTGAATAACCTGAACGGCTCCTGAGATAAACCCTCTGTGGATGGGAAGGAGCGAAGGAAAGTCCACAGGCTCCCCAGCCTCGCAATGACATGTCATTGGGCCGAAAGGCTGAAAGCCCAAGTGCCGCTGGTTTAAAAAAAAAACAAAGAGCAGCAGCCGGGAGACTATTTCAAGCCGTAAATTGAGGATTCCTCAGCGAAAAAGAAACTGGCAAGAAGATGAAGATTACTGTATACCGCCCCACCTATGTTCCAGTCTTGACTTATGGATGCGAGTCATGGACAATGACTGAAACCCACAAAAGCCAGCTGCAAACCTCAGAAATAAGGCATCTGAGGAAAGTGGTCAAAGTAACATGAAGAGACATGGGTCGCAGCCAGACGATACATCGTGTCCTCGAAATCCATTCCTGCGGTAGATCGGATACCACGACAGATATGGGAAACCAAGAGCTAGGGATCCAGACCACCTGGATGACCCAGAGTTTGATGGGAGGACAACGTTAAACAAGGACTGGACTGAAACCTGGCCACAAGGAAGACAGCTGATAGGATAGTGTGGCGCTCTCTCTGGAAAACCTCTACACCCCAAGGTATAAGAGAAACGACTAATTAAGTAAAGTACAATAATAAATAACACATTTTTAAAAATGACACGAGAATCTAAAGGGTAAATCAAACAGGAAGCTCAATACGTATTAGAAAAAAAAATTGTCCATTAGACATATTGTGAGAAGACATTAAGATCGATTCCCGGCGGAGGCGCGACAGTTTTTATTCGAGTCATCTGTTTTACTGGAAACCATTTCCTCCTCAGTCTTACTGCCAAATAAAACCTATTTTAAAATATTCTTGTCAAAACATTGTTTAATCTTTGAATTATTCAAGTTATTGTGCGTTACGGACAGCAGTTCCTGTTCTGAAAACTGCATGTTCTTTTTTTTTAAAAACAAAGTTTTTGCCTCGTTTTTGTGAGGCACGTCCCGTTCAACATAGCCGGTTATAATAAGGCATATGTCCAAATATGAAAGATCAAAAGTCTGATATGAAAATCACGATATACTGCATCTTGTCCGGAGTATATGAAATACTATTTTCTGCTTGTTAGTACGTTTGAACTCAGATCTAAACTTTAAAAAAAAAAAAAAAAAAAAAAATTCATTTTTATATACTTAAAAAAAAAAAATTGATCTAAACTCAGCTCGTCTTCCAAAAGGAACAAACCTGTTCTTTGAAGTATTATATAGAATACAAGAAGACATGGGAAAGATGTAGTCTATGCGTTTCATTAAGCTAATGGCTCATTTCTTTGAGTGCTTTCCCTTTGTTTCACCAGAGTTATTCTCGCCACAGAGGAGCATATTGTTGATTTTGTTTCTAGAAGTTGATCATCAAAATAATGGGCTGTAGCCATGGTTACATATGTGAGCTTGTGTGGAAATTTTTATCGCAGGCTTTGGTCACCTTTAGGGAAATGTGACCTTCCTTTGCGAAGGAGAGGACACAATCTTCCGTTCTCGGTCAAACGATTTTATCATATTTGTGTGAGTGTGTGCCTGCTTGTACTTTTTATTATTAACTTTTCTTATTTTCAATAGAGAAAGTGGATTTTTACCTTTTCTGTTATTGTCAGCGTGGTTAGAGCGCTGGTCTCTTGCAGCAAAGGTACGGGGGGGGGGGGGGGTTGGGTCGATTCACGGTATTGACACAGTCCAGTCTACCCAGCTGTTAATGGGTAAATAAATAAATATTACACACATAAAAGTATGGTTCAGGCACTCACTCGTGAGAAATAAAGAAGTAGAAAACTAGACAACAGAACAACAACAACAAAAAAAAAAACAGAAGTGAAAGACTCACTGGAGAATCGAACCCAAGACCATCCGAACGTAAACACAGCCAAGCTACGGAAGAGAATCACACTATACTCCCTGATAATGTGATTGTCTTCCGTAGCTAGGCGCAATGTCATATTAGTGGCCCTTAACGACATGTGTGGGGAAGGGGTAGTCCTATTCTTCTTTGCCTCCTCAACTCACAAGGGAGGGGGGGGTGTCGACATCACCTTAGGCAAGGATACATGATTCCCCCCCGGCCTTTCTTTACATAATATTTTTTTTACCCCTCTTTCCAAACAATGAGGGAGTTTCACAGTGTAAAATTACCCGGGCCTCATCAGAGCTGTTGTAGGACCTGCCTGAGAAAACCGTATGTGTACTCTGACAAACGCTGCGAACATACTTTCTGACTGTGTGGAAACAGAAATGAAGATGCCTCCGCTCTCCAAAATAAAATATTAAAAAAAAAAAAATTCATTTGTGAAGATATTCACAAACAATTCGAGACAATTTAATCATATTTATTGAAATCAAGACAGAGACATCCGGAGACACAGATGGGCAGACATACAAGCGGACAGATAGATTAGATCGATAGGGGGCTACGGCCAGTTTTAGAAGTGGCAGTAAAATGGAACAATACAGCCATCCATTGCCGTATCGGGAAGCAAAAACCATCATCCACAACAAGTACAAAAACCAGTGGAAGGAGGAAGGGGATATATACAGCAGAGATGACCCAATACACCATCTAAACAGATACCAACAGACCACAATTTTCCGCCTGAGAACCGGCCACTGCAGATTACTAGGACTCTATCACCTCAAGATATCCCACACAAATGAATGCCCATTTGTAACTGCAATCCAGACCCCAGAACACATTCTCCAGAACTGTCCAACCCATGATGAACCGCGACGTGCGACCTGGCCAAGGGGTGCTGAGCTCCAGCAGAAGCTATGGGGCTGCCGCGCCGACCTGGAAAAGACTGTGGACTTCGTCCTGGCGACAGACCTGCAGATTAAGCATGACTACAAACTGAACGCAAAAGAAGAGGTGTGGTTAATGTCATAAGATAACAGAAAACAGGATGCATGTTTCAATGGAACTCGGGCGAGAAAGAGATAGAGATTAAAAAAAAAAAAAAAAAGATTAATGGGGAATTAGCTAACACTGTACGATGTGGATAGACCTCTTCTACTTCTTCATTCTTCTTCTTTATATTCATTATTATCATGATATTCCTCTTCTTTTGTTCTTCTTCCTTTTGCGCTCGTTACGGAAGATGGAGTCACCGCTGTAACAGATCCCCTTGTAGGAAGCATACATCAAACATTGACATGCTCTTACAATAGGGGTTTCTATGGCAACTTGTTTAACATGTTGAGGTTGCCAGACCCAAGCACAACCTCATGTTAATCGCCTAGTACGACATGCATGGGGGAACAGTAGTCCTAATCTTTCTTTGTCTCTTCATAGACCCCCGGGAATACTTAGGATCAATCATCAACAGCTCTGGCGACAATCATCAACAGCTCTGGCGACAATCATCAACAGCTCTGGCGACAATCATCAACAGCTCTGGCGACAATCATCAACAGCTCTGGCGACAATCATCAACAGCTCTGGCGACAATCATCGACAGCTCTGGCGACAATCATCGACAGCTCTGGCGACAATCATCGACAGCTCTGGCGACAATCATCAACAGCTCTGGCGACAATCATCAACAGCTCTGGCGACAATCATCGACAGCTCTGGCGACAATCATCAACAGCTCTGGCGACCATCATCAACAGCTCTGGCGACAATCATCAACAGCTCTGGCGACAATCATCAACAGCTCTGGCGACAATCATCAACAGCTCTGGCGACAATCATCAACAGCTCTGGCGACAATCATCAACAGCTCTGGCGACTGTGCAGTAGAAATTAAAAGAAGACTTGCAATTGCCTCACATAAACAAATACAGATGTAAAACTTATGGCAAGGCACGAGCAAAGAAACAAAGTTACAACTGATCAGATCATATAAATTTCCAGTAGCAACATACGGCTGCGAGACATGGACACTCAATAAAATAGTTGCAAAAAAGATTACATCATTCGAAATTAAATGCTGCAGAAGGATGTTGAGAATACCTTGGACAGAAAAAAGACCAACAGAGAAGTACTGCACTCACTAAACGTAGAGGAAAATTGGCTCCTAAATACTATCGCAATAAGGAAGCTGAAATTTTTCAGTGATATAAAAAGACATAATAGTCTGGAAAAAATAGTGATGGAAGGTATGGTCCCTGGAAAAAGGGGAACATGGTGACCTAGACGACGGTGGATCCAGGACATCACAGAGATTCTGAACTTGTCTTTGGATGATGCAGGTCGACTTGCCCAGAATCGTGATGCGTTAAGAGCAGCTGTAATGGAGACAACGTTCTGGAGAGAATACGTCACATGATGATGATGACAACATGCCTGAGGGAAGAGAAAACCTAATCTTTCTTTGTCTCATCATAGACCCCTCGGGGAACAACACGTGGTGGATGCTATCATAAGATAACAGAATTCACAAGGACGCATTTTTCAAAGGAAACTGGGCAAGCAAGATAAAGGAGATAGATTTATAATAAAAAAGATTAATGAGGAACTAGTTAATATCGTACGGGGCGGAACTTTCTCCTCATCTACTAACGTTAGCGCAGTGATAATATCCGTTGTGACAAGTTTAAATCTAACCCCTGTGGTCGTTGTTCGCTCCCGTTTACGAGAATAAATAGATCTCGTACAAAGAAGCAATGTGATGAAATGCTCAATATTCAAAGCTGAAGGGGAAAAAAACTGTTGGACGATTGGGGACCGGTAAATTTCCATTCTTTCATTTCCTGTTCTCTGTTAAAGGCAGGTCACAAGGGGCATTATTTATACAACGGGATTTTCATAGCATAGGATCGGTTTGTTCTGTTTACCCAACTGAGGGGACGAGCATTTAGGCAGATGGATTTATGGGCTAATTGTTTAGCTAGTTACCTACTTACCTGCCTGCCTGCCTACTATCTACAAGTCTACTACCTAACTACCTTCTTACTCACCCGCCTACCCACCGACTTACCTACCGCCATATTTATACACTCACACACCCACCTATTTACCTTAATACTTACTTGTCTGCCTATCTATCTATCTATCTATCTATCTATCTATCTATCTATCTATCTATCTATCTATCTATCTATCTATCTATCTATCTATCTATCTATCTATCTATCTATCTATCTATCTATCTTTCTGTCTGTCTACATATCTTTCTGTCAATCTGTCCGTCTCTCTGTCTGTATGCCAGTCTGCCTACCTGACTATCTGTCTATCTAGTGCTTGTATGCTGTCTGTCTGCCCATCTGTCTTACTTTTAGTCTGTATACAGGCCTTCTGTCTATCGTCTCTAGCAGTCCATAAAACCTGGTGATAAAATCTTAAGACACAGCCCGTCTGTAAAAGATAGAATCTTAGACACTCTTGGGGCCATACAAGGAACCAGCACCCATAATTGATCCGCCAGTGCTACTGCTGTGGGTTACCCTAGGACAGAAACGTATTCTCTCGGGTAGTAACAAATTCTAGCTTTAATTTCCACGAGAACAACAAAATTTCATCACCAGCACACGAGCGCCATGGACATTTTCATTTATTTCCCCTTAATTTGAAAGACAATTTGATAAAGATATTACTTTCTGGGCGGTGTTTCTGTTGGGGGGGGGGGGGGGGGGGGAAAGGGGGGGGGGCCCACGGGGGGAGGGGGGGGGGGGGGGGGGGGTGTTTCTGGGGGGGGGGGGGGGGGGGGGGGGGGGGGGGGGGGGGGGGGGGTGGGCGGGGGCCGGGGTGGGGTGGGGGGGGTGGGGGGGGGGGGGGGGGGGGGGGGGGGAGGGTAGGATCGGGAAATAAGCAGTGATCAGTGTTTCCCAAAATGTGGTTCACGTACCCACGAGGGGTAAGAGAAAAGGGTTCAAAGGGTACATGGCAGAACGTTTTTAATCACACGGAAAAATTAAGAACCAAAATGTGCTCTCGTCACTAGCTGACATCATCATCATCATCAGTTGCCATCTCCACAACGAAGGTTGGCTGTAATGGATCTCCAACGTCTTCTGTCTCTTGTCTTGGTGGTACACTCTGATAGACTCTTTCCCGTCCATCTCTTGATGTTATCTTCCCACTTATAGCGCTGTCTTCCCCTTGCACGTTTGCCTTCAACTCTCCCTTCTGTTATGGTCTTCTGCCTTTTTATGTGGCCAAAGTATTTTAGCTGCCGAACTTTGACCTCTCTCATTAGTTCTCTTTTCATACCTAGATTTTCTAGGACCTCCTTATTTGTTTTCATCTCTTTCCATGAGATACGCCCCATTCTTCTATATATCCACATTTCAAGAGCCTCAATTCTTTCTTCCAAATGCTTATTCATCGTCCATGTTTCTGCACCATACAGAAATGCAGAATATATATAACACTTTATGATTCTCAGTTTTAATTTATGAGATAACTGTTTTGATGTCAGTATATGTTTCATGTTGTTGAATGTAGCTTTGGCCATTCCTATTCTCTTCTTGATTTCTGTTTCACATCTGCCATCTTTTGTTATTATATGACCAAGATATACGTAGCTCTTGACTTGTTCCAGGATTTTCCCATTTACGCTTATCTTTAATGTGGGTTTATCGTCTGTTTTGCTAATTATCATAGTTTTAGTTTTAGCTGACATGCGTACTTTAATTTCAAACTGTTTTACTTGTTTGAGGGTGTCACGGGTTGACTCCCCTTTGCTCTGCAGTGGTGATCCACCAGTGACCAAAACTCAAGAGTAACTAATGTGGGTTTTCAAAGGTGTCTACCTTCGCACAAGATTACTCTTGGCAGAGTTGTAGATAGAAGGATAATGATGCTTCAACCTCAAGGCAGTTTCCATAACATATTTCAGATGTCAAGAACAACGCTGCATGAGGCGGAGCAATGCTAACTTTAGTATCTAACCCGCCGCCTTTTATGAAGATGGTTATGCAATACTTAATGTTAGCTTGTTCAAGCCCCCAGCTGATTTAATTTAGCGAAATTTATCTTATTATTTATTTGGTTCTACACATGTAGCTATATGTATATGTATAAAAGATTTTAGATCATACATGCGCTATCTTATCTATAAGAACTGAATCAACGATGAATTTGTAAAATAACATATAACAAATTTAATAATCAATTAGTCTTTAACACATTAAAATAAATATGGATGAATGTGACTTTAAGGGGTTTAAAAACTTTTTATACTGAGACGTGTTTGAAGGTCTGATGATAATTGTCCGTTGCTTTCGCCTGTAAAAAAAAATAACTTGCGGAGTACTGCAATGGTTGGTTGTCAAGTCTTTTGTGATGAGGGTCTGCTCTAGAGGGGTCTAGATGAACTTCACTCCTAATGTCAAGGTGGGTGTCTTTACAACTCGTCCACTGTAGATAGTTAGTGTTGAACCCAGCTCTTGAATCACAAGATAGTGGCGAAGACTATTACTTCAAACTGGTCTCTTGTAATTTGTAGCTTCGGACCACGAACTTTAGGAAAAATAAAAGAACAAATGCGTCTGCTAAGTACATTTGTGGTCTGAAGATTAACAGGCGCATTGTCTCACTGTCCACCCACCAATGTTAGCCTCTCTGAATAATTATTCTCCCTGTGTATACACAGTATAACTCAGGGAATATGATTAGAAATCACCGTTATTCGTCTGTTTACTTTAATGGGGGAAATGTGTCTGGACAGCGCATGGGCAATGGCTTGTGCCTGAATTAACATTATCAAATTACATATTTCTCACAAAATGATACTATAAACACTATGCATTTGTGACGTAATCATCACTCACTTACTCACTTCGGAGTCTGGGGTTACATCTGCTGTCGGTTTTCTGTACGACTAGCAGGAAGCAACCATTAGCGTTTGCTGTAGTTGTTTATGAATATACTTTTCATATGTTGAGGTTGCCAGTTTCGTGTGATTTGTATAACCACTTAGCAAGTAACACATGTCACATTCACTTTGTAAAATATATGTTCACAACTTACCCCAAATAGGGTCTACAATCTCCTGGCACAGTAGAATGGACACAGCAACGCTGATTCGATGCTTCGAACACTTGGTCTGGGTATTTTTAGTATTCCTCTAATGACTTGTGCTTTTGATTTTAAGTCTCCAGTCTTTGTATTTAAAATTGCGGGTTCTCTTGTAAGTTATAAAGACGCAAAAATACTTCGATCTGGTCCCGTTTAACTTTGGAATTCTTTGTCCTGTCCTTTTCTCTGGCTACTGGGAGTTGTTACTTAACGTTGTTGAAAATGCAGTCTGATTTGTGTCTCAGACTTTGCTAGTCTATATCTCTCATTTTCCGCTCCAAGTCCCATATAGTATTTTCAACAAACTTGCCAATAAGAGCTAATGTTTATGTTCTGCTTTCAGAGGGAGTCAATGGTAAGCTTGGAACTGGGTGTGGTTGAGTATTAATCTAATTCTCCCCCGCGTGTTTAAATTTATCCTTTAAATTTTAAACTCATGACCTATCTTTTCAAAATAAGGTCATAATATCCCCGGTTGCATTTGTACAAACTTACAAACACATATGTGAACTCATTTCCTGACTTATACCTTCCGCCAATATTGTCTCATCTGAAGGTTATCTGTACTATTGATACAGAGACAGACCATCGGAGGTGATTACCTTATTATCGCCTTTGTTTTCGTACATCTCTCAGACGGATTTCTTAGACAGACAATCTAGCTTTTTTTTCCGTTGATCGTGCGACACCACCTTGTGTCAACAACGATTTCATGTGACCGTCTGCATTACACGATACTGGGCGATACAATTATAATCTGCCAGCCGGTCTAATTAGCCTTGTAATACAACGATTCACGCGGTGAAACGTAAACAAGTCTGGGAGTGACTAGGCAAAAATGTAGGGTGCATAAAATATGCCAAATAATAGGACGATAAGTAAGGAAAGTAAAGAAATAAGTTAATAATGCAAAAGAGAACGAAAATGATGTAAAAGGACACGACTGATTTAATCACAGAAGGGTTTACCTTCTTGTGGCGAGACACATACCTTTCAACCTAGACTTAAGTCCGCTGGTTATATTGGAGCACAATTTGCCATTTAAAAAATAAATGAACTCCCTTAACTTAAGCGTGTTTTTGATATAAACAAAACCATGAAATGAATTACTAGCATCTATCAGCTTGCATGAAGTAGCCCTGAAAAGGGCTAATCCTGAAAAGGACTGCTAGCCCGACTAGCGTTGACAGTTACTAAGTCCTGAAAAGGACTAACATTATCTATCTGCTAGCACGATGAAGCCCTGAAAAGGTCCTAAAAAAGACTGTCAGCTACGCCAACGCTGTCCGCACCTCTTCCGTGTTCAATGAACACCAGCTGTATGTATTAGAAACAAAGAGATCGTTTAGGACGAGTCCTCCATTTATATATCTGCTGTTCTGTCAGAATGGTTGTTGATTGTTCTTGTTACTTTTGACATTTTAATGAGTTTTTAAATTATAGATAAAATATTGCATTTATAATTATTACCAAATAATCTTCGCCCGAGATGGGTACACAAGTAATGTGTACCCATTAACCTCTCATAGGGGGTACGCGGTCTTTATAAGTTGGGAAACACTAGTGTAAAGGAAACGGGGGGAGAGGGAAGTTGTGTCAGAGAGGACAAGTCGGGTGAACAACTGTGAGAGAGGGTAAGAAGACATCGAGAATTGATTGTACAATCAATAATTTTTTTTGTTTTAATACATTTCTGCACGCTTTTTCCTGTTAGTGACATGTTATTTAGGAAGTGGCTTCAATGGGAGGAGATGTTGTCTTAAAAAAAGGGTGAAAGAAGAGGCAGCGAAGAATGAGACTAAGGCCGCTTACACACGAGCGTTTCTTGACGCGCGTTTCTCACGCGTGACGAATGAAGGAGTAAGGGATTTACAGGCTGCTCAGCCGAGCGAGACTGTCTGTAAATCCGTACTCTTTCATTCGTCAAGCGAGAGAAACGCGCGTCAAGAAACGCTCGTGTGTAAGCGGCCTAAGACATACACGAATGTGAAGGAGTGCGTATTTCGAGAAGTATTAAAGACGTGGCTCCGTGATTTTTAATCTACACTGTTTTATAGGAGTTATATTCCTAGTACTGGGAGCGAGCCCGGTACCTTTAGAATTAGAGGCGAACGCCGTGTTTGTTAGCCACTCTGTCCCCTGAATTATGACTTTAAATCATTAACAAACGTAAAGGAAAAAATTTAAAAGTTTTAGAAACCATTGTTATTATTTTTACCAACTGCACTGGAAACCAGAAAATAACTGTTCCGTATCTTTTATTGGATAGAATAAAGGTGGACGGTGAGTTCTCATTAATCTGTAATTCATCATATTCTTCCTAAATTTATATTTTTATGTTTTGTTTTGTGGGTTTTTATGGTGTTTCTAGCACTTGTCAACATCTTGTCATTGAGTGCACATTTTAATTTGTTTCATACCGTTTTAATCCTTCTATTCTAAACAAGCACCAAGTTATGAAAGTGAAGCAAGGAGAAAAATTGACAATATATGTTTTGTTCTAGTGAACACGCCAAATGGCCCTTTACGTATTAAAGAATCACCTATATCAATATATACTGAAGCACATTAAAAACGCACCACTATTATATATACTAATGCCGAGAAGCTGGAAAAAAAAGTGTGGGAATGGATTTTCCCCGTGTTTGTCATGAGGTAGAGAGCGAATGGCTGCTGGAATGGAAAGTGCATGATTCAACCCACGGGTTTGTGTACAGACTACATAAAAACAATGAAAGTTACACGTGCAATACGATTCCCAACAGCTATGACCCTGAAAATGTGTACGCGTTGTAAAAAAAAAAAAAGGTAAAGGAACCCGTTACACGCCCATTGAGGCATATTGGGAATATGGTGTTAGGCCCATATTATCTTGACCGTCGGCACACGAGGGGTGATGTGGTCGGCATCACGCCGGCCGCCTTAACCTTCCCAGAGTAGCTCTGGTACCCATTTGGGGCTGGGTCGACCCAGGAGCCGTTTTGTGGCCTAAAAATTTTCCGCCTCATCTGGGGATCGAACCATAGACCACTGCGCTAGGAAGCCAGTGCACTAACCACTATGCTACCGCGGTACGCGTTGTGGCAGTATATAATAATAATAATAAATTCTTTAAGCGCCAAACACGGCGCATAAGGCAGAAACCAGTGCTCTCCAGGTTGTTCGTTGTGACGCCACTCCTCTTAACTCTTGCACATTATTTAGGCCCAACGTTCTTCCTTCTCTTATTATTGTTCTTCTAAGTGTTTCTTTTGGTCTTCCTTTTTTCCTCTTACCCTCAGGAACCCAAGTGAGCGCCTGCAGTGGTATTCTGTTGTTTTGCATTCGTAGGACATGACCGATATATGACCATCGTCTTTTCCTTATATAGTCGTAGACATATTTCTGCTTAGAGTCTTCTCTTATTTGTCGATTAGTCTTGAATTCTTTCCAACTGATGTTCATGAGTTTTCTAAGACATTTGTTCTCGAATGTATTCAGCTTGTTCTCCAATGATTTTGTTATTTTCCAACTCTCACAGCCGTATGTTAACACTGAGATAACATTTGAATTAAACAGACGAAGCTTGGTATGTATATTCAATGATCGTAATTTCCAACTGTTAGATAATCTATTGAAGGCGCTAGCTGCCAAAGCAATTCTAGTATGGATTTCTCTTGTTGTGTCACCATCCTGAGTCATTTTACTGCCTAAATAATTGAATCTTTCAACCTTCTGTAGTTTTTCCCCGTTCAGGATGATATCAAAGGTCTCGTTAGAAAAGTTCATAACTTTAGTTTTAGAGGCATTTATTTGGAGACCTATTTTAACCGAGAGATGACACAGATTATTTACTGCTTCTTGGGCAGTATACTCGGTATAAAAAGGCCGTTGAGACAAAACACCCAGTACATGTGCTTGAAATGCCACGACTATCTGAAAACGACCGCCAACGAGCCATTGGTATGTTGGAGACTGGAATGAGCTCGCGGGCCATTGCCAGAAGGATGAATTGCCACCACAGCACTATTGTACGTCTCAATGAATGTTACGGAACCACTGGCAGTGCCCGGGATAGACTTCGGAGTGGCCAACCACGAGTTACTACCCCTGCGCAAGATCGTCATATTGTGCTGAGTCACCTAAGAATCGTTCTCTCCCGGCAAGTCAAACAGCAAGAGCAATAGTAGGTAGACGTGGGCAAGTCTCTCGAATGACAGTCATACGACGACTCAGAGATACAGGCCTTACTGCAAGACGACCTTATGTTGGGCCAAACTTGACTCACAGACATCGTCAGCAGCGCCTGCAATGGGCAGAGCAACAGGTCAGATGGACTAGACTGCAGTGGAATGCTGTCCTATTCAGAGACGAGAGCAGATTTAACATATCCTTTGCTGATGGACGTATGCGGATTTGGCGACGGTGTGGAGAGCGCTTTGCAGATTGCTGTGTTCGTCAGCACAACCGATTTGGAGGTGGCAGTATTCACATTTGGGGAGGATTCAGTTTTCACCATCGCTTGCGTCTTCACGTCTTCCGTGGAAATGTTAATGCTGTGACATATCGAGATGAGGTTCTGGATGCATTGGTTGCTCCTGCGTTCACAAATTATCCAGACTTGCAGCTTCTCCAGCAGGATAACGCACGTGCGCACACCTCATGCATTACGCAGCAATATCTACAGCAGCAGAACATTGTGACGATTGATTGGCCTGCCCTATCACCAGACATGTCCCCTATAGAACATCTGTGGGACGAGCTTGGACGCAGAGTCTACAGGCAAGGTTCTCCAGCTAATCTGCAACAGCTCGAAGCTGCTCTTACACGTGAATGGGACTTGATTCCCCGGAATTTCCTTCAGAGACTTGTGCGTTCCATGCGGAGCCGCTGCCAAGCTTGGTTTGCAAGCACACACGTTGGACATACCAGATACTGAGGAGAGTGTGAATGAATTTTTTTATTGGTTCCATTTTTGGTTTTCTCCCTTGCCTGCACAGAATGCAATGAATTTCATAACAATCAAATGTACAAATTAATGACCAGCATGGATTCATAGGAAAATGAATAAAGATTCCAAATATGTAAACTTGTAAACACTTATATTTACATTTCACACTCTGTTCCTGGATTATACAGGTGGTGCGTTTTTAATGGGCTTCAGTATATATAAAATCCCAGCTTTTTCTGTCAGTTACGCTAAGGGATGCAACTTTGGTTGAAAGTTAGACATTAATTGTATTGTTTCCCTTGTACGTACTCTCCCGAAAATAGTAACACTTACCAAAGAACAATTCGCAAATGACGTTGTGCACAAAAATATATTCATAGAATGTGTGATCCCGTATACACACATTGGGATCCTCGCTGCTGCTACATAGTTCGTGTACTGTGGTGGTATACATTGGTTTTTAAAAAATACCTTTGAATAAGTAAAATTGCCGTTAGGTATTGGTGCTTTTGAATGTAATTCACGTCTTATGACGGGCTTTTACACTAGTACTGTAATATCGTTCAGAATCCTTTGGACAGAAGACTTTAAAAACGCCCACGGACAGCTAAGATAAGTAATAAAGAATGTTGCAGAAGAGCTCACGAACTAATAAATATAATAACGAATATAAGGAGAGGACTATCAAATTTCATGGACATGTGATGAGGAGATGAATACTAGAACGCATCGTGACCAAGGGAATAGTAAAGGGAAACAGAAGAAATGAAAGACAGCGAGAAAAGTTAACGGGTAACTCGACATAATGACAGGGGAAAAGATCAACAACGGAACTGATGGAAAACATCAAAAACTGACATTAGAGAAGGAAACAGATCACCCACGTGTGACATGACTTGATACTATAATCAACGGCAAGATCATGCACTGACATAAAAACTCTGTCACGTGCAGACAAACCTGCCAGGTCAGATTGTTCCAGCTTTATTCATAAAATATAATTTTCCTCACCAGTCCGGATCAATCATAAATTATTCCGCCTGTTTGACTTCACTTTGACTGCTCTGTCGGATATCCTTCTATTCCGCCATGAGCCGTCTATGTCACAATTGTTTTCCCTTGCTTTTTGTACCGTTTTGTTATAAACACGAACATTCACAAATTTATATCTTCAGTGCCTGCAAACTCATAGCGTCATTGCAAGTACTGGTGTGAATAATGGCGAAAAGAAAGAAAAAGAAGAAAATTAAAAACCTGAAGATTATTATCAGAAACAAATTATTCAAGAGGAAATATCTGTGAAAATTAAAAGAAAATAAGAACTATATTCTCCTCAGCGCGATCCATTCTTCTATTTATCTGTTATCGAGCACAGCTGAGAAGCAAAACAAAAAAGATCAAAAGAGAAAAGATTAATCATTTGTGCGTGAATTAATCGCAAGATGATATTTCAAATTCACCCTGCAAGGTGAAGTTTAAGTGATAGGACACGTGTAAAGTATTCACAGCGATGTTTGGTTTGGTTTTAACGAATATCTTCATTGCGCACGGACAACTCCATCAGTGCTCTGATCTCTTCCTTTATATCACACAAGGAGGATCTCAGCACAGCACACGAACTCCGTAGCACCGGTGAGAATCCCAATGTGTGTATATAGGAATGATGCATTCTATAAATATTTTTGTGGAGGGTATGTTTCTAATTTTTTTAATTTACCAGAGCAGCGGCCTTATGGCCTACTCTTTACGATTTTCAACTATCGTTGCACACGGGACCTTCTAATTTTTTCCGACTTATCCGAGAAGGCTAGGTATCCGATCTCACTACCCAGGAAACCGGAAAGAGGTGGGGGGAGGAGTATGATATCATTAGGACCACTGATTCTGAATAAAAAAATTCCATAAATTATACTCCCTCAACTGGGAATTGAACACGGTACTTTTAGAATTGGAGGCGGACGCCATACCTCTTAGCCACTCCAACCCCCTAACAGCGATGTTAAATGGTGCAAAGTAAACTAATTAGTTGCCTCATTTCATTCATTCATTCATAACCCTCCACTCCCAAAGGAGCATAGGCCTTCAACAAACACATGCCAAGTCCTCCTGTCACGTGCCATCATCTCAAGTTCTTTCCACGTTCTCCTCATCATTTTCACCTCTGTTTCCAGCTCTCTTCTCCATGTGCTTCTTGGTCTACCTCTGCCTCTCTTGCCCTGCGGGTTCGAGAACAAGGACTGACTTGTAATGCTATCAACAGGTTTCCTCAGTGTGTGTCCTATCCATCGCCATCGTCTTCTTTTCATCTCTTGTTCCACTGGCACATGTCTAGTTCTTGTCATCAGTTCCACATTGGTAACCTTGTCATACCATTTTAATCCCTCTATTCTACGCAAGCACCCATTTCTGAAAGTCTGTAGCTTTTTGGTTGTTGTCTTTGTTGTTCTCCATGTCTCAGAGCCATACAATAGGACTGACTTCACATTTGAGTTGAAGATTCTTATTTTCGTGTTGGATCCGATTTCTCTTGATCTCCATATATTTCCCAATGCAATGAAAGCGCCTCTTGCTTTTTGTATTCTTATTTTGATATCACTGTCTGTCCCTCCAACTTTGTCTATAGTGCTGCCAAGATATGTTTACGATTCTACATCTTGTATTGGTGTTTCTTCAAGTTCAACCATGTTATCATTACCTGCATTTATTCTCATTATTTTTGTCTTTTCCCTGTGTATTTTCAGACCCAAATGCTGTAACCTCTCATCAAGTGTTTTCAACGTGTCCTGCATCTGATTACGGTTATGGGACAGAAGAGCCAAGTCATCAGCAAAATCCAGATCATCCTACTGCTTAGTCAGTCCACTGGATTCCATTTCTGTTGTGTGTTGTCGATGTTCTCATAACCCAGTCTATTGCTAGTAAAAAAAGAAATGGAGACAAGAGGCATCTGTAGCCGTATACCCTACCACCATCAGCATTTATTCATGCTAGAGCCCAGTTATTAACAAAAATGTAAAAATTACCATTTTGTTGAAATCGACAAATGGATTCTAAACTTAAATAAAAATTAAATAACCCGAAACATTGAGAGAAGGAGAAATGGAAGGTATATTTCATTAGGTCAGCGTTAGTAAGAATGCACGCTATCTACCCGTCAGTTGTTATGGTAATAATAGAAATGCAGGTTAAAAGTAGCAACGTCACGTGATGTTTATCCAAGGAGAATGTGATTAGCCCAAGCTGACCTAAGCCTTTGCCGGCAAGAATAATTAGTGAGACAGTCTAGAAGTATTGTGCCCAGGAGAAAGACGTACAATGTCTATCCATCTCACAGTTGAGGAATTCAACTAAATGATGTTAATCATTTATTTATGTGTAGTTGTGCCCTACAACGTGTTTGATTCAGTTTTTCAATGAACAGTAAGTACTTTGCTCGCCTCTCGTTTTTAACTTTTCAGCATGTGTATTGAAAATGATGAAACCCTTATAAAACTGAAAAGATAGAATAAAAATGGAGGATTTGAAAAGGAAAATAATTCTGGAGGCTATCGAAACAAAACTGCTGAAGGAAAACAATTGCATAAATATAATCGCCCAGGATATAAGGAAAGATTGTATTATTGGATAACAATGTTAACACACATCCTGGATTTTGTATGCATATTTCGAAGAGGAGATTATACAAATGTTTGATATGTAAGTACCTAAGGACATATTTTCTGTACAAATTCATTGTCATTTGTTTGACCAACTTGATGTAAATAAAACTTCATCTTATCGGAAACAGGCCGTTGGAAATTTATTTACCTTTGGATAATGTAGATGTATATGTCAGTGTTCATATTATCACGACTACACTTGCTCAAAACACCTTAACACCAGCAGTAGAAGGAAAATGGAACGATACCTGAACCCACAGATAGAGTGTGAGAAAATTAAGACCTCTGGCGAGCTTTAAGCCAATTTAGCCAACTCTCACGTAGATAGGAAACAAATCACTATCACCCAATAATAAGGCACCCCTGCTACATATAAGATAATTGGTGCCTTTGGACCCGTCCTTCCCTTACCAGGCTACACATCCCTGTCGCACTCCTGTTCTTATCTCAAACGGTTCTGTAAGCTGTCCTTCATGAAGAACTCTGCATGTCATGTCTTCATATGTTTTCTTTATTAAATTAATGATCTTCATAGTTGCCTCATAACCGTTCGTTAATATTTAATAAAAAAATATTATGTTACGGACTTTCATAAATGGGTGCTTGCGTAGAATAGAAGGATTGAAATGGTATGACAAGACCCAGGTTTGACCTTAGTAATTGCGGGGCCTGATTTGGACCATAATGGTGAGGCCCCTGAGATTAAGATTATTTTATAACACGTTTTACGACAGAAAACAGCTAGTAAATATAGACATTATTTTATTTTTAACATAATGTAATAGCGTATATTTCTAATATCTAATTTGAAATAATCTTCGTCCCCTTTTTTTTTTTTCAAAGCTGGAGGTGGGAACTTGAGTGAGGGGACCCTTGTGAGCGCGGTGCCCGATTGGGTCAAATAAGTTAAATCAGAAATGAGGTATCTGAGAACGATAGTTGAAGTAACAAGAAGAGACATGATCCGTAACCAGACGACACGTCAAGGCCTAAAAACCCAACGCCTGCATACCAAAGTAGAACAGTCCCAACTAAGATGGTTTGCCCGTGTCTGCAGAATGGGAGAAGATTGGCTGCCACGAAGAGCCAGGGATCCAGACCTCCAGGACGACACAGAGTCCGCTGGGAGGACAACATTAGACAATCTCTGAAGGACCGACGACTAGAATGGAACCAGGTCTGGAGGAAGACAGCCGATGGGATAGTATGGCGTTATCTCTTCCAAACATCTACACCTCACGGTAGAAGAAGAACCACAAAGTAAGTAAGTTAAACCGACCTAAGATCACCAGTAGAATGATGACAAGAACCAGACAAGTGCCTGCGGTACATGAGGTGAGAAGAAAATGCTAACGATGGAGACAGGACGCACACAGAGAAAACCTGTTAAAACCATTACAAGGCAGTCCTTGTTCTGGAATCTCCAGGGTAAGAGAGGAAGAGGGAGACCAAAAAATGGGGACTAGAGGCAGACATGAAAGGGATAAAATGATTGGGAGAAAGAAGACTTGGAAATAACTTCTGCAGATGGCACAGGACATGAAGACTTGGCACAAATTTGTTGAGGGCATATACTTCTTTAGGAGCTCAGGAGTAATGATGGTAACGCTAATGATGATAAAGTTATTAACGTACATGACAAGGGTTAAAAGATAATGATGATACAGTTATTAACGTACATGACAAGGGCTAAAAGATAATGAAGATAAAGTTATTAACGTACATGATAAGGGTTAAAAGATAATGATGATAAAGTTATTAACGTACATGATAAGGGTTAAAAGATAATGATGATAAAGTTATTAACGTACATGATAAGGGTTAAAAGATAATGATAGCAAATTAATCATTATTCAAAATTACTGGATGAATTAACATTAGTAGCGCCCTTCAGTCAAAACTGACAATGGGAACGCGCCCCTGAGGTGATAACCCTTAGCCGTTTTTTACCTGGTGTTTCTGTCGGCGTGTTCTTTTCTCTTTTGCTTGTCGTGAGAGCTTCTTTTCGCCCAATCTGAGGTGGCGCCGTAGGGAGCTTAACCACGTGGTGCGATTGGATGCTTCATCCTCCGAGGTTGCTGGATTTATGTCCAGTACATTCATGTGTGTCTTACACACATCGTTGAACCTTAGCTGTGATCGCCCAACTGTTCTTTTGCCATCTGCCAGTTGTCCGTAGACGATATCTTTGGGGATGTCACGGGTTGCCTCCCCTTGGCTCTGCAGTAGTGGTCCCACGGGGGCCAAAACCTAGAGTATCTAATGTGGGTCTTCCAAGGTGTCTACCTTCGCACAAGATTGTTCTTGGCAGAGTTGTAGATAGAAAGATAATGAAGCTTCTACCTCGAGGTAGTGTTCACAACATATTTCAGAAGTCTAGAGCAATGCTGAATGAGTCTGAGCACGTTAACTTTGTTTCTGAAAGGCAGCCTTTTGGGAAGATGGGTTATATGATTTAATTTAGCTCGTACAAGCTCCCAGCTGATTTAATTCAGCGAAATCTTAATTTATAGCTCTGTTTCCAATGTATTTAAGATGACTGAGACATACAGGTGCGCACATTCAAAATAATAAAATCAAACTTGTATATACACAAATAACAAATTTAATAATCAATTATGTTTAACAGTTTAAAAAATGAATAATTCTTTAACATAACGTAATCATCACGGGGTGATATTATGAATTTGGAGGAAATGGTCTAACAGTTCACTTGGCAGCTTTAATGTTTGTACTTAGCTGCTAATAAGTTTGATTGTTTCTGCTCCAGCTGATGTTTGGTTCTTTGCAGATAGATAACTGGTTCAGTCGTCACTGGTCAAGTCTGAAAGTTGTGACATGTTCCAAGAAGTATCAAGGAGTAATCACAAAGCTGGTCCAGCATCTCTAAGATCCGTCTGATGATGGTGTCTTCAGGCCACTTATACGCTCACTTGTTCCAGAGATAGAACCCTCAATTAGTATCATCGACTAGTGTCACAAAAGAAGAGAACAAATACCCTCCTGAGTACTGAGTTTTCCTGACACACACTCATGTGCCCTCCTCTTTTCATTCCACCATTTCATATACCTCAGAACTTTACCGTCTCTGAGAATTAATCTTAATCCCAATGAGTGGAAAACTTTCACTACATTTAGATTGAATAGGTTTACATTTACCTCTACATTGGTTGAAAAAGTTAACAATATAATAAGTATATACATCATTTCTTTCAGCATTCACTCCCTGCCCCATTAGGAACTTAAAACTACCTCTGCTTTTGGTTCTCTGTAAGAAACTCGCATAAAGCAGTCATCAGCCCTTGCAGTCTCTCTCTTCCGTCCTTAGCCAACGACCGGCAAAGCAGTCAGCAGTGGCCATTACGCCTAGTGGCGTCTTAAGGGCAACAGCGAATAGATTTTCTTTGCCGTTGTTCCCATCACGCCTAATGGCGTCTTTAGGGCAACGACAAATCAATCCGTCTGTTGTTGTTTCCGTAATCAAAGTGACTGGCAAACGGGTGATCAGCCCGTTGGTTCATAAAATCATTACTCTATATGCTCAGGTTGCCAGCCTCGTATGACGTGGACATCCACTAGCAATTTTCACATATTAATATTCACATGTCAATATATACATATTATTTTACATGTTAATAATGTAAAATATAGAATTATAAATGTACAACTCACCCCAACTTGTCTTTGGGACCATATACTTCTGGCTCAGAGAAATAGTTTAAGATGCCTCTTCCACGTGTTCTGTGGTGTAACTTTACAATAAGCTTCACCTCTGACTTCGTGTTCAGGTTCTTAGGATTCCGGTTTTCCGTGTTAATAAAGATAGAGTTTTCCTGGGATGTAGGTCCTCAATATGCTCAAACAAGGTCCGGTCCGATAAATGGAATTCTGATCCTATTCTTTACTCTGGCTGGTCTCTTGACGAGTTGAATTTTCATAGAACTTTCAACTGACGAAAGTTACAAGTATCGTCACACTCACGTTGGTGTTTACTATTAGGCCAGGTTCCATTCAGAAATGATGTTATGTTTACATACCGAATGCCGGCTAATAGTTTCAATCATGTGTGTTATGATGGAGTTTATTCAAAAAATTTCCTTATATGAAAATTCTGCGTGTTATTTAAAATGTCACTTTCCAAATATGGAATCGTTATATCCATCGATTCGTGTTACTGATTGCAACTACAACTCCCTACATTATCACAAATAATGTCTTCGTAACAATTCTCTCCAGAAGCTATTACAACATTCTGCCTTTCAGGTGCATGTCAGTAATATGTCCAGGGACGAATAATTTATCTCCCCGTACTTGTGCAAACACTGACCCTCGTTTGACCATCTGGGCTGTGACTCTTCACGACAGTAATTAGAAGGTCATACTAGCCATATCAGCGATAAGCAAGCTCGCTTGGCCATTTCCGTGTGAATCCGGCGCCCAATGTCTGGTACAGAGAATTTTACCAACATGACTGTCGGTCAAGATTGAACCATCCGTCTACTCTTTCAGCAGGGATGAACAGGTAAACAGACATGACGAATGATTACAGGAAGAAGTGCAAACAATGACTCGAAAATACCAATTACCTGTCTAAAGGTAGGGGAAGAAAATGTGCCGACCATTGAACAGTGCCTACAATTCGTACGCCCCATTAAAAAAAAGTTAGTTGCTTATCCTTTACAGGACGTGGCAATCAACCCCAGCTTTTATTGGCTGTTTGTGATTTTTCTAGGCACGCCCCATAAAGGTAGCTAAATACTGCCGGAGCGGACAAGAGATCGACCCAAATTATGTGACAGGGGATGCAACCATCTTTCTTGCGGTGGATATGGCCAGCACGTTACAGTACCTCGACATTTATCATTTTGTCCTTCCAAGAAATACCAACGATATGACGTAGACATCGTAGATGGAAGGTATTGAGCCATCTTTCTTGCTAAGCATATGTTGTTCATGTCTCGCTGCTGGTGACTCAGGCGTTAGTTACCGCAGATTTGGTCTTCACTGTGAGTTTTGAGTTTTTCAAAACACGCGCTGTGAGGCGGGCAAAGGTGGCTGCAGCCTTGCCAAAACGGCTGTCAATTTATGTGTCCAGAGAGAGAGTTTGTCGTTGATGGAAAATCCCAGGTATGTGAAGTGATGCGCCACTGCCAAAGAATTAAATATACATCATATTTAACCATGTATTCAACAATATATCGTGGAAAGATTCAGCGTAACGTAGGAAGATTCACTGCACTGTAGAGAAAGTATAAAGCATTGTAAGACACAACGAACATTATGAGAATAAGTGTAATCAATGTACGTTTCAGGGGGTGGGGGTATCTAGTACGAGTATATTGTGAAAGGTTCAGTGTAGCGAGCAAAGATTCAGTGTATCATTGGAAGATTCAAAATGCAGCACTATAGTGCGTTTCAAAAAGATTGGTCGACGATTGACTTCAAATATCTCCATATTCCTTGCACTGATAAACATGATTTTTTGCAAGTGGTCTTATATTTTCAATGTCCCAAAGTTTTTATAAAAATCAATGTTGCAGGTAGTGTTCTTTTCTTGCAACGGCTAATTCCTTTGATCTTTTTTAACGAAGTAATTATTTTGTCCTGGAAGAAAATGGAAATGAATTGGTTTACATATACACATAGATGGAGGAGAAAACATATAAAACATATAAGGTATTTACACATTTATTCTGAGTCAGACGAGTCTAACATATTGATTACTATTCTCGGCTGAACGAACGACAGTCCATCTTTTTTCCAATAGTCATTTTCCTCTTTTAAGACATGGTCTTCACATTTACACCAATAATCTTTGTCTATCTGCGAGAGGGCGGCATATGTTAGTTCTTTCATATTGCATAGTTTGAAAGTTTTATTTTCAGCTGCCACCTGTCCTTTAACTTTTGCCCAAACGAGTTCAATTGGGTTTAAATATGAATGATAAGGTGGCAGTCTCAAACACATATGACCATGCTGTTGAATCAACTTGTCTATATGGAATATCTTGGTCTTTTGTGATTTCTTAACAAGGGACAGTAATTCAGGTTTCAGAAATCCCTCGTTAAATGGAATGTCTTCTTTTCTGAGCCAAATCTTTATAGCATCTTTTGTACTCGAAGATGTCGGGATTTTGTCTTCTTCTGCCACAGCGTTGTGGTATGATGCGTTGTCCATTATCAGACAGGACGGTCTGTCTAGGGGCGGAAGAAGAGTATTTTCAATCCACGCTCTAAATATGTTACCGTTCATCTCGGTATGATAGTCCCGGTTGTCCGTATAATTGGAAGTGAAAATAAGTTCAGCATTTTTCACTAGCCCATTATGTCTGCTGCCTGCATGTGCCATTATCAGACGTTGTCCTTTTCCACTGGGTACACATCTTTTAATCGTTCCATCTGATAACTGCCATTCCTTTTCACTTGTGTGGTGAGCATTGATCCAAGTTTCATCCACATACACAATATCATAATCTTGATTACGAATTTCCCGTACTTTACGTAAATATTTACTTCTCATAGATACTAAGTGCGGCTTCTCGCAGATGACGTTTCTTCCACTAGAGTACTTCCTAAACGTAAAGCCAATGCTTCTAACAGTTCTCCATAATGTTGATTTCGACACATCAATGTCATTGTGTGTTCTCAGCCGTATTTTGAGTTTTCTTAGTGTCACAGTTTCTTTGGAATTGAACATTCTACAAATCTCTCTTCTAATCACATCCCTGTCAAAACTATCTACTACTTTCTTTCTTCCTTGAGTCCTGGTATTGATTGAACTGAAAATTCCATTAGCTTTGAGTAATTGATGAAATGAGCGTTTACTTAAACCCAAAGCGTGAATAGTTCTCTTTTCAGGATTTGAGAGACTCCGATACAGTTTATCACGCTTAGCTTCTCTGCAGAAATATTTATACATCTTCACTGCCATTGTATGCAGTGTAAGGAACTTGACTTTCATACCCATTGTATTACAGACCTAGAATACCGCAAGATACGCCTATGCACTGAAATACACATTCAGTAGAACGGTAACTGAACACACCGGAAGGGTCAATGTAATGTTCAAAACAGTGCGGTAGTGAGCTGAAACACTTAGAAAATCACGTGACATGCGTTCAAGATGTTAAATCGAAATAGCTCACAAATATGAAGGGGTAAGCCCTTTAAAATTACGGTTGGACTAGGAGGTAGTCGATTTTGTATACTTTAAATAAAGAAAATTTAAAACCATAAGTTTGTTAACGAGGAAAAAAATGTCCCCCACGGGACATAGCGATCATTAGGTCATATGCAAAGTTGCAACAATTACGATCAAGTGGTTGCAGAGATATTGAATATTAAACAGCGGCAAACATTGTGAAACGCACTATAGTAATCTGTATATTGTGAGAATACTCTTTCCGTTCTTCTGAAAGTGACATGGGCTGGCTGTCTGACAAATTAAAGAGAGGTGGGAAGGGAGAGAGAAAATCGGGAGATCGATACAAACAATCATTAAGAAATAACCGCTTCCATCAATACCCTTTAGCTCCCGGAAGAGCATAGACCTTCAGTTAACACATGCCTAGTCCTCCTGTCGTCTGCCATCAGTTCATGTTCTTGTCACTTCTTCCTCAACATTTTCATTTCCATCTCCAGTTCTCTTCTCTATGTGTTTTATTTGGCCCACCTCCGCCTCTATTACCTTGGGGATTAAGTAACCGCTTAGTGGACCGGAAATAAGTGGACCACATACCTGATCTTTGTGAGACCTTTGAAAATAGATGGTCAAACAGAAAGAAGTGATTGATGATATCACGTCTGTTGTGTCTTTACGTGTCTAGACTAAAGCGTTCACAGTAATCGAGTTCGTGAGTTCACAGTAATAAGTGTTCATGAAGCTTCGTGAAAAAATCAATAGTACTGGGAAGTCGGAAAAGAATTTCTTCGACTACGACTCCAGTAATTTAATAAGTATGACTCCAACCGACGGGTTTCAAGAAAAGAATCTCGATTTCTCATGAAATCCTTTGATTTCCCCCTCCCCGCCCTATATTCGGGAATTTTAAATTATAAGGAGCAGCTTCTAACCGACTCCGATCCGATTACACCTCCTCCTCCGCACAACATTACCGACTGCGCAATTCCGACTCCGTAACACTGACATATCAGGCACGCCGACTTGTTATCAATCGATCGCTGTTTGTATGACCAAACACATAAATCTGAAAGGAAATTCTCTCTCTCTCTCTCTCTCTCTCTCTCTGCCTGTCTGTGTAGGCTGTAGGGCTACAACTTGGGCCGCAGATACAAGGAAGGGGGGGGGGGGGGTTTCAAACCCCCCATTATGGGTGAAATTATACTGTACCGGTACCAAAATAGTACATTAAATTTTTTTTTTTAAATTAACCCCCCTCCCCCCCTCTTTATTAAGTCCTTTCTACGGCCCTGGCTACAACTGTTGATGGCCACAGAATTCTGTTTTTGGGTTGTCGTTTTTTTTTCAAGTCCTTCCCATGCTATCCCCGTTGACTGGGCCTCGTATTCCATAGTTCTTCTCTATGTTTCTCGTGGGTTCCTGTCAAAGGCTTGTCTTGTTGTACTGACTGGTTGGTTCATGGCAGTATTCTGTCCTTTATCTCCACCAGTTTGTGTTTGTTAAGAATGTGATTACTGCTCATAATGTAAAACAAATTGTTACAGAGGCTACAGTTAGAAGCTTTTGTGATTTGGTGTAGGGGCCATTTGTAGTGGAGGTGGCATGCTCCATAAGGAGAAAAATAAAATAAAGTCTGGTGTCACATGATGATGATGTATTGGCTGTTGTCTGGTGTCACATGATGATGATGTATTGGCTGTTGTCTGGTGTCACATGATGATGATGTATTGGCCGTTGTCTTGTGTCACATGATGATGATGTATTGGCTGTTGTCTGGTGTCACATGATGATGTATTGGCTGTTGTCTTGTGTCACATGATGATGATGTATTGGCTGTTGTCTGGTGTCACATGAGGATGATGTCTTGGCTGTTGTCTGGTGTCACATGATGATGATGTATTGACTTTTGTCTGATGTCACATGATGATGATGTATTGGCTTTTGTCAGGTGTCACATGATGATGATGTATTGGCTGTTGTCTTGTGTCACATGATGATGATGTATTCGTTGTTGTCTGGATATCGTTCACTTGTCCATGTTTGTTGTTGAATGTGACTGGTTAACACAGGGAATGTGACGACGAATCTGTTAATGATTACACAGCCCTACAAAAAAAATTTTTTTTAGGTGCCAAACATTTTACTCTTGATTGTACATAAATGAGGCCTGCTCAATCCAAATATCACATTTACTTGTCTGTTTGTGCGCGCGCGGGCCGTTTTTTTTTTGGGTCACCCTGTATTATTACAATATTTTCTATATAAGGCTATGTAAAAAAAACTATTGCTGTCTAGTGCTTTACAAAAGAAAACTGCTTGTTTACTCTCAGTTTCAGTTTTCCAAGAATCTTCCCAGAATTGCCTTTTTTAGATTTTAAGCCACTGCATGCATGTTAGTATGCTACTTATTTTATTACACTTCTAACAGAGAATGGCATCATCTTCAAGAAGAGCATGTTTTCTTTCACCGAATTTATTTTGTTATATTTGTGGAGAGTACACTTTCAAAGAAGAACATAGGAAGCATATTTCTGTTTTTGTGAAAAAGGCATACTTTGCTTACTTTAAAGTAAAACTAGATGACCAGGACAAGTCTTGGGCTCCTCATATTGTTTGCAAAACATGTGTTGAACACCTGCGACAGTGGACTTGTGGGAAAAGAAAATGTTTAAAATTTGGAATTCCAATGGTTTGGAGAGAGCCCAAGAACCACTATGGTGACTGTTATTTCTGTGTTGTGAATATTAAGGGAATTAATGGAAAAAAATCACAAAAAGTGGAAATATCCAGATTTAGATTCTGCTAGGCGACCTGTTCCACACGGAGATGACATACCAATTCCAACTTTCAGTCAGATTTCGGATGAGACAGCAGTGGCATGTGGAACGACAAGTGACAGTGATAGTGATTTCGAAGATGATTTTTCAGATGCTCAACGCTTCGACCAGCTTGAACTAAATGATCTAATCCGAGATCTATATCTCTCCAAGGAATCTTCAGAACTTTTGGCTTCAAGATTGAAAGAAAAAAAAAATTACTAACTGCTGAAACAAAGGTTACATTTTATCGCAGCAGAGAGCAAGGTTTTATTCCATTCTTTTGTAAAGAAAACAACCTTGTGTTTTGTACTAATGTAGGAGGTCTTGTTAACAAAATGGGTGTAAGTTATACACCAGATGAGTGGCGACTTTTCATTGATAGCTCTGTCACGTAGGTCTTTATGTCATTAAATTACCTACATCTTCTTCCTATTCTCTCACCCTAATCCTTTCATTTATATTCTTTCCATACTTGTTTTTCCTGTATTTTTCGCATCACTCGGTTGCGAAAAATATTTTCTTCAGTATTTTTAAACTTTACCTGTTTCTTTCTCAACACTGAGAATCGCGCTAGGACGATATTACGTAGATGTCAGGGCTGCAGGGCGTCAGAAGGCGTGATAAGTCGGTTCGCTGAACATAGGACGTAGACAATCGTCTACATTCTCACCGAGCGCGCGAGCTTCTTCTCGGCATAAGTCCCGGTGAGGTGTGATACTTTACATCTGCACCGGTCAGTATTCAGACATTTGTCTGAAAAATCCCAAACTGACACGGCGCTCACTGTGGGCCATGGTCAGCTGTAGTGTGAAAACTGCCCTGCATTGGAGACAGGTTGTCTGAGATTTCGCAACTGACACGCAGAAAGTGGCAGTTTACGACAGCCTCTTCTAGTTACGTAGTTGTTATGAGAAAGGGGAAATTATTTCGTTTTTGCGAAATAAACGTTCATCTCTTTGTCTGGGTTTTCATATATGCTAGAATGAGCTAGATTTCATTATCACTCAGTAACTTCGCAGTCAAGACTAGAACAAGCCTCGTTCGATTTCTAAAAATCTCAGTTAAAAGAGATGGCCTTTAGTTTGATCGAAGTGGTTTAGTTCTTAGGAATTCTGTGTTTGAGGTATCATATATTATTATCTAGTATATCTAGTATTTTGTGAAGTGTTTATAAGTGCTAAATCGCTATTTATTTCTCTAGGTAGATCTGGTGCAGAGCGAATAATTTATAAGTCTGTTTAAATTTCTAGTGACGTGTCTCAGTGGAAAGCAGGATAAATTATATTTCCAGCTTAAATTCAGTCGGCTATTACTAAATTTAATTTAACTGCTAAATAATCAGACGAGAACATAATTTTCAAACTAACTTATAACTGCTAGACTAGATGTCTCATGAGTCGTGACGAGAATATATTTATATATATCTCTAATTCATGATGATTAATTTATGACTATAACTTATTTCACGGGAGGTGTTAAATGATAAGTTAAGGTTTACGCCCGCAGTTAAAATATAAGTATACCCTTAAACATAGGATGTATAAATATTTCATATATATGTTTCTTTACACAGAGATTTCTGTGGTAACCTAACTATACCAGCGTTACGTACTGATGAACCTATCCTGTGAAGACTAAAAAAAAAAAAACTTTTCCCTTAAAGACTTGGTCGTAAGCTTTTCAAGAACTTTAACGTGAACTGAAATAATGGGCCCAGTGTGCCTGAATTAGTCCTTCCAGAAACGATATTCTAAAGTACAGCCTTTGTGGCAAGTAACATTATTCATAGCATTAAACTTGCCGACATCTTTTTTTGACCAAATGTGTGGTGAACCCTGATTATCTGTTGAGAGAAGCTGTCCACCGGTCATTTTCCTAATTTAGGGAAACCTCGTGTTCTGACATTGTGTGCTCGCTTAACCCTAATTCTTACTTCGTGAGTCAAGATACACTAACTTTAGTCTGAAATAGCTGACGCCTGAAGCTGATGCTCCCCGGAGAAATTTCTGAGAAAAAACAAAACCAGCAAACCACTCTGTAGAGCTGGGATCCGCTTCAGTGAACGACAGAACAGACAAAGGGTGTGAATGTTACCAAGGTTGCGCCAGACGGCAAGCTACATCACGTATGTAATTAGTACAGGGCCCTGATGAAAGAACCGAGTGAAAGTAGACGGTGTGAGGTATGTGAATTTCACCCATGTTTGTAATTCCATTTATGAAACTTGTTGTCAATGCAAGAATATTTCTGACTTTCCTCAGGTTAAAACCTACTACATCTAAGTCGGTTCATATTTGTTTACGAGGAAAGAAAGAAAAACTATTAGACAAACTCATATGTATCATTGAATCTCCTGGCTTTCACTTTACTCATAACGGGACTGAGGGCTTATCTTGAGGGGATGAGATCATATTGGGGTCTATCATTTCTTGTAGCAATTTCATTGATTATTGTTTTGACCACGTGTATATGTTTATTTTATTTTCTTGATGAATTTTATGTGTTGTGAGGAAATTTTTAGCTGATAAATAAAAACTTCCCTTTGAAACTAAAAGCAGCGTGTTGGTCAGCTCGTTCAGAATATATATATGTAATCATTTTGATAGTCTTCCCACGTCTGTGTGTCTACCTGTTGTCACTGGTGTGTGTGCACGTGAGTGGTATGTTCATTACATATTAGCATATGTTGTCAATAGTCTGTCCGACTCTTACATAAGTGTCGTAGAAGATAGGCCTGAGAGAGAGAGAGAAGAATCTTGTCTTTTTCCAGGGGACCGTTCTATTGATTCGCTACCACTGCACTCGTGGAAAGATCTATTTCTGTATTAACTCTCACAGCAGCTATCACTGATTCTATCTATTCAGAAGGGACCAACCAAAGTCTTAATTTCCTATCAAAAAATCTACGACAAATGGTCGCTCGTTACCGGGAATTGAACCCAAAATCCTAAGGCGATACGACAAATGGGGTCTCGCCCGACGGATTTTTGAACTTAGAATAGGAAGACGAGACGACTAATATCAGCTCGTCTTTAAAGATTTTTATTCTGTAATAGAGTAAGAGTGTGATGTCTTGTGAGTTGTTATATCTTTAAATAATTTATCCCCTAGACTAACGATCTGTGTACGAGCGTGCTGACCACACAAACTGATAAGTTTTTTTCCACAGCATTAAGAAGCATTATACATTTGGTTTACAGGTTGATTTTGTCGGAATACATGTTAATTAATGTTGATTGTAATACTAAACGCTGGTAAAGTTTTGTGAGTGTATAACATTCACAAGGGTTCTGAAGCAGGAAGGTGTTTGAACTAAAGTTAAGGAGTGCGTTTCGGACTATCCGTCCAGATTAATTGCCTCCCTCACCCTAACTGTCTTCAGGGGTAAACTTGAGAGTGGATTTTATAATTAAGGGATTATTTTTCTCTTTAATTTTTGCAATAATTATTTTGCTTTTCCACTGTAGCAACTTATTTTTCAGAAGTAATCTTAACTACCATTTAGTTGGCGTAGTCGTGTTTTGCATTAAGTGCTTTATTGCCGATAATAGCAGCGATAGTTAGATTTTATTTTGGAGGAGGTATCCCAGGGTTAAGGATATCGTCTTTTGATTTTTGGGAGTTTTTTTTCGTAAGTGGTAGGAACCAGTGTATCCTTTTTCCTAGTTTTTTTCTCCACTAGTCTCAGTCACTGACATAATATGGCCGAGAGGGCAAAGCTTAGACAACTCCTCAGGGACGAAGCGAGAGAGGAGGGACTGGAAGGAGAGGAAGCGAAAGCATTTGTCAGAGACGAACTCGAGAGATATGACGCGGAGAGAAAAGCAGCTGAAGCTAAAGAGGAAAAAGAAGAACTAAGGAGGAAAGAAGAAGCAGCCGAAGCTTTGCAGCAGAAGAAAATGGACGAGGAAATGGAAATTCGCAGGGCGAACGAAAGAGAGAAGGAGAGACAGCATGAGGAAAGAGAGAAGGAAAGACAGCATGAGGAAAGAGAGAAGGAGAGACAGCATTTGGAAAGAGAAAATGAGCAACGACGACAGCACGAGTTGGCTCTTAAGGCTCTAGAAGTCCAAAGTCTGGGTGCTGCCTCTACCTCCAGCAATGGAGAGTCTTCTCCTCATTCTTCCTTAACTGATCCTTCTAACACTCAATCTACTCATCTCTCTGCTATGTCTTTTCCGCTAGAATCTTTCCCTTGAGAAGATTGACACTTGGCTAGAAAAATTTGAAAAAATTGCAACTCTGTACGGGTTAGAGAGGTCGCGTTGGAATATGAAACTTTCCCAGGCCCTAAAAGGTTCTGCTTATGATGTTTATTCTAAGCTGGAAAGCAGCCAACAAGACAACTATGATCTGTTGAAGAAAGCGTTACTGGAGCGCTTTGAAATGAACGCTCGCAAATTTTTTGCAACTGTTTCGCAACAGCCGGAAAGAGAATTCTGAAACTTTTCACCAGTTCTCATCTCGTCTAAAGGGATATCTAACAAAGTGCCTTGAGCTTTCGCAGCTCCCCTCTACCTATGAAGGTCTTGAGGAATTTGTTTTAACAGAACAAATAAAGAACACTTTGTCTGCTGATACCCGGAGATTTCTAGCTGAGCAGGGGGCAGAAAAACTTGAAGACATCTTAGAGAAGTCTGAGCGTTACCAC
This sequence comes from Oreohelix idahoensis, assembly GCA_024509875.1. Taxonomy (NCBI): domain Eukaryota; kingdom Metazoa; phylum Mollusca; class Gastropoda; order Stylommatophora; family Oreohelicidae; genus Oreohelix; species Oreohelix idahoensis. The sequence goes on along the minus strand of JAMPIV010009199.1, from coordinate 156,566 downwards.
AATGCGCTGGCTGAACTACCGGCCACAAAGCGGAAACCGACAGAGGAGCATTTTCGAAAACATAACCTAGAGCAATCTTTTCAGGCTTCTAACCAAAATAACCACAGAGAAACTGGACCTCAAAACCCCCCTCCTGAAAAATCCAGGTTCTACAAGAACAAGTACCCCAACCACCCCAAACAGTCTGATCAACCCGACCGCCCTACATGGCAGCGTAGCCAGAAAGGACAAGGTGGCAAAGGGAGAACCCCGGAGCACGGGACATATGATCAGACCGAGCACACCGAGCCGAAACGCATCGGATGCTTATTGACAGTCTCGCAAGGCGGAATTATTGACAGTGATTCCCAACCTGTTGGGGATGGACCCTCAACGCGAGGTACTGTTATTTTGACGGTTCTCAAACTTCTTGCTTATTTGACACGGGGCTTTCTTACGATTGCATTGTTGCCAGAAACCTGGTCAAACCCGGTCAAGAGACAGCAGAGACCGTCCAACTTTGTGGAGTTCGTAAGAGTGATGCACCTACAGCGCTTCCCATTGCATTGGTGGAGATACACTCTGATTTTGTCAGAGGCATGATCAAAGCGGCTGTTATGGATGATCCCATCTACCCAGTCATACTTGGCGGGAGATACGTGTGTATTGGGAAACCGGAAGAGCCGATTGTGGCAGCAGTAACTACAAGAGGGCAAACCAAGAAGGAACGGGAGCCTGCGCCTAATTTGTTACCTATGGAACTTAAAAAAAGCGCAATACAAGGACCCTACTTTGGCACCCCTGCTTTAGGAAACTGCCCATGGCTAAGGAACCCAAACAGCACGGGGACATTTTTTCTGAGGATGGCGTACTTTATCGGAGAACGGGCAAGCCTGATCAAGGTTACAACCAGCTCCTAGTACCGAAACAGTACAGAAGCCAAATCCTAGAAATGGGGCACTCTCTTCCCTTCAGTGGACATATGGGACAGAACGCCACAAACCAACGGATAACCACTCATTATTGGTGGCCAGGAGTAAATACTGATATTATCAGATATGTCAAATCCTGTGCCCAGTGCCAACGTGTGCCACCCAAGCAACGGGCACCCCCAGTCTCTTTGCGTGAAATGCCAATAATGGGAACACCATTCGAACGGGTTGTGATCGACATTTTAGGACCCTTAGAAAGGACTAAAAGAAGGAACAGGTTTATCCTGACCTTAGTCGATACATGTACTTTATGGGCAGAAGCTATCCCGCTAACATGCGCAGATGCCAAGCATGTCGCAGAAGCCCTCGTGCAGATTTTCACTCGGTTGGGATTCCCTCAACAAGTGTTGACGGATAACGGATCCCCATACCGAAACCTGTTGATGGATGAGATCGTGAAGATCTTGAGGACCCAGCACATCCACATTAAGCCATATACTCCGGCCGGAAATGGGCTCGTGGAACGTGCTAATGGAAACCTCAACATGATGCTAAGTAAACTGGCACAAGTGAAACCTGAAGATTGGGATCTTTGTATTCCTGCAGCATTATTTGGCTACAGAGAATCTCCTCATACTTCCACAAGATTTCCGCCAGCTACGCTCTTATTCGGCAGACCCATTAAGGGCCCGCTTGAAGCCTTACTTCAGTCTCTGACAGACGAGAAGGCGGATGAGACAGTTGTCTCAGCAAGTAAATATGTGTCGGTTTTAAAGGAAAGGTTGAAACTAGGGTGGGACCTAGCAACGACTAACTTTAAGCGAGCACGCACCAAGCACGCTAACCGATACAGGAAAGTCGCGAAAGAGAGAGAACTGGAAGCAGGAGAGAAAGTTTTGGTGTTACTCCCTACCGAGAACAACCAACTGAGGATCGGATGGCAAGGGCCGTTTACCGTCCGGAAAAAGATTTCTAAGGCTAACTACAAGATCTCTATTGAAGGAAAGGAGAAGGTTTTCCATTTAAATCTCTTAAAGAGATACTCGGAAAAACCAGTGCCAACCTCCGACCATCTCCTGACGATCGCCAAAACTGACGAAGATGACGATAGTGGCAGGGATATTCCACCGCTATCACAGGAAATCTTTCAAAAATGTCAGAAGCGGCGACGCTCTTTCAAGCGCGCATGGGAGACATTCCAGAGGAAGGAAACTTTGGGGAGTAGACTTGAGTAGGAATTGGAGAGAGATGGAGGGGGAAGATGAGAGGGAAGAATACAGACACCCCGAAGCTACGGTTATAGGAAATTTAATTCCATAACGTAGACATGGAGTGCTTCCATATCTTAAGGGGGGACGTCCTGTCACGTAGGTCTTTATGTCATTAAATTACCTACATCTTCTTCCTATTCTCTCACCCTAATCCTTTCATTTATATTCTTTCCATACTTGTTTTTCCTGTATTTTTCGCATCACTCGGTTGCGAAAAATATTTTCTTCAGTATTTTTTAAACTTTACCTGTTTCTTTCTCAACACTGAGAATCGCGCTAGGACGATATTACGTAGATGTCAGGGCTGCAGGGCGTCAGAAGGCGTGATAAGTCGGTTCGCTGAACATAGGACGTAGACAATCGTCTACATTCTCACCGAGCGCGCGAGCTTCTTCTCGGCATAAGTCCCGGTGAGGTGTGATACTTTACATCTGCACCGGTCAGTATTCAGACATTTGTCTGAAAAATCCCAAACTGACACGGCGCTCACTGTGGGCCATGGTCAGCTGTAGTGTGAAAACTGCCCTGCATTGGAGACAGGTTGTCTGAGATTTCGCAACTGACACGCAGAAAGTGGCAGTTTACGACAGCCTCTTCTAGTTACGTAGTTGTTATGAGAAAGGGGAAATTATTTCGTTTTTGCGAAATAAACGTTCATCTCTTTGTCTGGGTTTTCATATATGCTAGAATGAGCTAGATTTCATTATCACTCAGTAACTTCGCAGTCAAGACTAGAACAAGCCTCGTTCGATTTCTAAAAATCTCAGTTAAAAGAGATGGCCTTTAGTTTGATCGAAGTGGTTTAGTTCTTAGGAATTCTGTGTTTGAGGTATCATATATTATTATCTAGTATATCTAGTATTTTGTGAAGTGTTTATAAGTGCTAAATCGCTATTTATTTCTCTAGGTAGATCTGGTGCAGAGCGAATAATTTATAAGTCTGTATAAATTTCTAGTGACGTGTCTCAGTGGAAAGCAGGATAAATTATATTTCCAGCTTAAATTCAGTCGGCTATTACTAAATTTAATTTAACTGCTAAATAATCAGACGAGAACATAATTTTCAAACTAACTTATAACTGTAAATTAATATTAGACAAACATAAAGGTATGTTTTCAGGCACTCGTAAGAAATAAAGAAGTAGAACACTTGGACAACAGAAAAACAACAGACGTGAGTGGCTTACCCAGGGTTCGAACCCCGTACCTTCCGTACGACAACTCCGCCTAGCTATCAAGCGAATCACACTGACCCCACGGCCAGCTAGGCATCCCCAAAAAAAGATGCTTTACTGGCTATTTATCAGTAAGAAACACAAGATAACACAGGAAGTATACAGTGGGCAACTCAGCCCCTTAATGACGCAATCACTTCTGTTGTTCCTCTATTAACAGTATGTGTCAGTCCAAACAAGACAAAGACCTTGATACTGGGTCCAGTAAATAGTAGAAGACTAAAGGACAATAGTATAGAACAGTGGGTAGGTTTCTGGTATTGTATGAACATAAATAACACATAAGGAAGGGAAACCCGAGGCCTGTAAACAGTAAATTAATATTAGACAAACATAAAGGTATGTTTTCAGGCACTCGTAAGAAATAAAGAAGTAGAACACTTGGACAACAGAAAAACAACAGACGTGAGTGGCTTACCCAGGGTTCGAACCCCGTACCTTCCGTACGACAACTCCGCCTAGCTATCAAGCGAATCACACTGACCCCACGGCCAGCTAGGCATCCCCAAAAAAAGATGCTTTACTGGCTATTTATCAGTAAGAAACACAAGATAAAACAGGAAGTATACAGTGGGCAACTCAGCCCCTCAATGACGCAATCACTTCTGTTGTTCCTCTATTAAAAGTATGTGTCAGTCCAAACAAGACAACAGAAGTGATTGCGTCATTAAGGAGCTGAGTTGCCCACTGTATACTTCCTGTGTTATCTTGTGTTTCTTACTGATAAATAGCCAGTAAAGCATCTTTTTTTGGGGATGCCTAGCTGGCCGTGGGGTCAGTGTGATTCGCTTGATAGCTAGGCGGAGTTGTCGTACGGAAGGTACGGGGTTCGAACCCTGGGTAAGCCACTCACGTCTGTTGTTTTTCTGTTGTCCAAGTGTTCTACTTCTTTATTTCTTACGAGTGCCTGAAAACATACCTTTATGTTTGTCTAATATTAATTTACTGTTTACAGGCCTCGGGTTTCCCTTCCTTATGTGTTATTTATGTTCATACAATACCAGAAACCTACCCACTGTTCTATACTATTGTCCTTTAGTCTTCTACTATTTACTGGACCCAGTATCAAGGTCTTTGTCTTGTTTGGACTGACACATACTGTTAATAGAGGAACAACAGAAGTGATTGCGTCATTAAGGGGCTGAGTTGCCCACTGTATACTTCCTGTGTTATCTTGTGTTTCTTACTGATAAATAGCCAGTAAAGCATCTTTTTTTGGGGATGCCTAGCTGGCCGTGGGGTCAGTGTGATTCGCTTGATAGCTAGGCGGAGTTGTCGTACGGAAGGTACGGGGTTCGAACCCTGGGTAAGCCACTCACGTCTGTTGTTTTTCTGTTGTCCAAGTGTTCTACTTCTTTATTTCTTACGAGTGCCTGAAAACATACCTTTATGTTTGTCTAATATTAATTTACTGTTTACAGGCCTCGGGTTTCCCTTCCTTATGTGTTATTTATGTTCATACAATACCAGAAACCTACCCACTGTTCTATACTATTGTCCTTTAGTCTTCTACTATTTACTGGACCCAGTATCAAGGTCTTTGTCTTGTTTGGACTGACACATACTGTTAATAGAGGAACAACAGAAGTGATTGCGTCATTAAGGGGCTGAGTTGCCCACTGTATACTTCCTGTGTTATCTTGTGTTTCTTACTGATAAATAGCCAGTAAAGCATCTTTTTTTGGGGATGCCTAGCTGGCCGTGGGGTCAGTGTGATTCGCTTGATAGCTAGGCGGAGTTGTCGTACGGAAGGTACGGGGTTCGAACCCTGGGTAAGCCACTCACGTCTGTTGTTTTTCTGTTGTCCAAGTGTTCTACTTCTTTATTTCTTACGAGTGCCTGAAAACATACCTTTATGTTTGTCTAATATTAATTTACTGTTTACAGGCCTCGGGTTTCCCTTCCTTATGTGTTATTTATGTTCATACAATACCAGAAACCTACCCACTGTTCTATACTATTGTCCTTTAGTCTTCTACTATTTACTGGACCCAGTATCAAGGTCTTTGTCTTGTTTGGACTGACACATACTGTTAATAGAGGAACAACAGAAGTGATTGCGTCATTAAGGGGCTGAGTTGCCCACTGTATACTTCCTGTGTTATCTTGTGTTTCTTACTGATAAATAGCCAGTAAAGCATCTTTTTTTGGGGATGCCTAGCTGGCCGTGGGGTCAGTGTGATTCGCTTGATAGCTAGGCGGAGTTGTCGTACGGAAGGTACGGGGTTCGAACCCTGGGTAAGCCACTCACGTCTGTTGTTTTTCTGTTGTCCAAGTGTTCTACTTCTTTATTTCTTACGAGTGCCTGAAAACATACCTTTATGTTTGTCTAATATTAATTTACTGTTTACAGGCCTCGGGTTTCCCTTCCTTATGTGTTATTTATGTTCATACAATACCAGAAACCTACCCACTGTTCTATACTATTGTCCTTTAGTCTTCTACTATTTACTGGACCCAGTATCAAGGTCTTTGTCTTGTTTGGACTGACACATACTATTAATAGAGGAACAACAGAAGTGATTGCGTCATTAAGGGGCTGAGTTGCCCACTGTATACTTCCTGTGTTATCTTGTGTTTCTTACTGATAAATAGCCAGTAAAGCATCTTTTTTTGGGGATGCCTAGCTGGCCGTGGGGTCAGTGTGATTCGCTTGATAGCTAGGCGGAGTTGTCGTACGGAAGGTACGGGGTTCGAACCCTGGGTAAGCCACTCACGTCTGTTGTTTTTCTGTTGTCCAAGTGTTCTACTTCTTTATTTCTTACGAGTGCCTGAAAACATACCTTTATGTTTGTCTAATATTAATTTACTGTTTACAGGCCTCGGGTTTCCCTTCCTTATGTGTTATTTATGTTCATACAATACCAGAAACCTACCCACTGTTCTATACTATTGTCCTTTAGTCTTCTACTATTTACTGGACCCAGTATCAAGGTCTTTGTCTTGTTTGGACTGACACATACTGTTAATAGAGGAACAACAGAAGTGATTGCGTCATTAAGGGGCTGAGTTGCCCACTGTATACTTCCTGTGTTATCTTGTGTTTCTTACTGATAAATAGCCAGTAAAGCATCTTTTTTGGGGATGCCTAGCTGGCCGTGGGGTCAGTGTGATTCGCTTGATAGCTAGGCGGAGTTGTCGTACGGAAGGTACGGGGTTCGAACCCTGGGTAAGCCACTCACGTCTGTTGTTTTTCTGTTGTCCAAGTGTTCTACTTCTTTATTTCTTACGAGTGCCTGAAAACATACCTTTATGTTTGTCTAATATTAATTTACTGTTTACAGGCCTCGGGTTTCCCTTCCTTATGTGTTATTTATGTTCATACAATACCAGAAACCTACCCACTGTTCTATACTATTGTCCTTTAGTCTTCTACTATTTACTGGACCCAGTATCAAGGTCTTTGTCTTGTTTGGACTGACACATACTGTTAATAGAGGAACAACAGAAGTGATTGCGTCATTAAGGGGCTGAGTTGCCCACTGTATACTTCCTGTGTTATCTTGTGTTTCTTACTGATAAATAGCCAGTAAAGCATCTTTTTTTGGGGATGCCTAGCTGGCCGTGGGGTCAGTGTGATTCGCTTGATAGCTAGGCGGAGTTGTCGTACGGAAGGTACGGGGTTCGAACCCTGGGTAAGCCACTCACGTCTGTTGTTTTTCTGTTGTCCAAGTGTTCTACTTCTTTATTTCTTACGAGTGCCTGAAAACATACCTTTATGTTTGTCTAATATTAATTTACTGTTTACAGGCCTCGGGTTTCCCTTCCTTATGTGTTATTTATGTTCATACAATACCAGAAACCTACCCACTGTTCTATACTATTGTCCTTTAGTCTTCTACTATTTACTGGACCCAGTATCAAGGTCTTTGTCTTGTTTGGACTGACACATACTGTTAATAGAGGAACAACAGAAGTGATTGCGTCATTAAGGGGCTGAGTTGCCCACTGTATACTTCCTGTGTTATCTTGTGTTTCTTACTGATAAATAGCCAGTAAAGCATCTTTTTTTGGGGATGCCTAGCTGGCCGTGGGGTCAGTGTGATTCGCTTGATAGCTAGGCGGAGTTGTCGTACGGAAGGTACGGGGTTCGAACCCTGGGTAAGCCACTCACGTCTGTTGTTTTTCTGTTGTCCAAGTGTTCTACTTCTTTATTTCTTACGAGTGCCTGAAAACATACCTTTATGTTTGTCTAATATTAATTTACTGTTTACAGGCCTCGGGTTTCCCTTCCTTATGTGTTATTTATGTTCATACAATACCAGAAACCTACCCACTGTTCTATACTATTGTCCTTTAGTCTTCTACTATTTACTGGACCCAGTATCAAGGTCTTTGTCTTGTTTGGACTAACACATACTGTTAATAGAGGAACAACAGAAGTGATTGCGTCATTAAGGGGCTGAGTTGCCCACTGTATACTTCCTGTGTTATCTTGTGTTTCTTACTGATAAATAGCCAGTAAAGCATCTTTTTTTGGGGGGATGCCTAGCTGGCCGTGGGGTCAGTGTGATTCGCTTGATAGCTAGGCGGAGTTGTCGTACGGAAGGTACGGGGTTCGAACCCTGGGTAAGCCACTCACGTCTGTTGTTTTTCTGTTGTCCAAGTGTTCTACTTCTTTATTTCTTACGAGTGCCTGAAAACATACCTTTATGTTTGTCTAATATTAATTTACTGTTTACAGGCCTCGGGTTTCCCTTCCTTATGTGTTATTTATGTTCATACAATATCAGAAACCTACCCACTGTTCTATACTATTGTCCTTTAGTCTTCTACTATTTACTGGACCCAGTATCAAGGTCTTTGTCTTGTTTGGACTGACACATACTGTTAATAGAGGAACAACAGAAGTGATTGCGTCATTAAGGGGCTGAGTTGCCCACTGTATACTTCCTGTGTTATCTTGTGTTTCTTACTGATAAATAGCCAGTAAAGCATCTTTTTTTTTGGGGATGCCTAGCTGGCCGTGGGGTCAGTGTGATTCGCTTGATAGCTAGGCGGAGTTGTCGTACGGAAGGTACGGGGTTCGAACCCTGGGTAAGCCACTCACGTCTGTTGTTTTTCTGTTGTCCAAGTGTTCTACTTCTTTATTTCTTACGAGTGCCTGAAAACATACCTTTATGTTTGTCTAATATTAATTTACTGTTTACAGGCCTCGGGTTTCCCTTCCTTATGTGTTAACTTATAACTGCTAGACTAGATGTCTCATGAGTCGTGACGAGAATATATTTATATATATCTCTAATTCATGATGATTAATTTATGACTATAACTTATTTCACGGGAGGTGTTAAATGATAAGTTAAGGTTTACGCCCGCAGTTAAAATATAAGTATACCCTTAAACATAGGATGTATAAATATTTCATATATATGTTTCTTTACACAGAGATTTCTGTGGTAACCTAACTATACCAGCGTTACGTACTGATGAACCTATCCTGTGAAGACTAAAAAAAAAAAAAAACTTTTCCCTTAAAGACTTGGTCGTAAGCTTTTCAAGAACTTTAACGTGAACTGAAATAATGGGCCCAGTGTGCCTGAATTAGTCCTTCCAGAAACGATATTCTAAAGTACAGCCTTTGTGGCAAGTAACATTATTCATAGCATTAAACTTGCCGACATCTTTTTTTGACCAAATGTGTGGTGAACCCTGATTATCTGTTGAGAGAAGCTGTCCACCGGTCATTTTCCTAATTTTAGGGAAACCTCGTGTTCTGACATTGTGTGCTCGCTTAACCCTAATTCTTACTTCGTGAGTCAAGATACACTAACTTTAGTCTGAAATAGCTGACGCCTGAAGCTGATGCTCCCCGGAGAAATTTCTGAGAAAAAACAAAACCAGCAAACCACTCTGTAGAGCTGGGATCCGCTTCAGTGAACGACAGAACAGACAAAGGGTGTGAATGTTACCAAGGTTGCGCCAGACGGCAAGCTACATCACGTATGTAATTAGTACAGGGCCCTGATGAAAGAACCGAGTGAAAGTAGACGGTGTGAGGTATGTGAATTTCACCCATGTTTGTAATTCCATTTATGAAACTTGTTGTCAATGCAAGAATATTTCTGACTTTCCTCAGGTTAAAACCTACTACATCTAAGTCGGTTCATATTTGTTTACGAGGAAAGAAAGAAAAACTATTAGACAAACTCATATGTATCATTGAATCTCCTGGCTTTCACTTTACTCATAACGGGACTGAGGGCTTATCTTGAGGGGATGAGATCATATTGGGGTCTATCATTTCTTGTAGCAATTTCATTGATTATTGTTTTGACCACGTGTATATGTTTATTTTATTTTCTTGATGAATTTTATGTGTTGTGAGGACATTTTTAGCTGATAAATAAAAACTTCCCTTTGAAACTAAAAGCAGCGTGTTGGTCAGCTCGTTCAGAATATATATATGTAATCATTTTGATAGTCTTCCCACGTCTGTGTGTCTACCTGTTGTCACTGGTGTGTGTGCACGTGAGTGGTATGTTCATTACATATTAGCATATGTTGTCAATAGTCTGTCCGACTCTTACATAAGTGTCGTAGAAGATAGGCCTGAGAGAGAGAGAGAAGAACCTTGTCTTTTTCCAGGGGACCGTTCTATTGATTCGCTACCACTGCACTCGTGGAAAGATCTATTTCTGTATTAACTCTCACAGCAGCTATCACTGATTCTATCTATTCAGAAGGGACCAACCAAAGTCTTAATTTCCTATCAAAAAATCTACGACAAGCTCTAAAAGAAGTTTGAAGGGTGTTCTCTTACACAATTGTAACAAATATGGCTCAATTCCAATTGCTCATTCTACTACAATGAAGGAGGATTATGCTACAATAAGCACAGTTCTGGAAAAATTGAAGTATTTAGAACATAACTGGATGGTTTGTGTAAATCTTAAAATGATGAACTTCTTGCTTGGCCAGCAAATGGGATTCACCAAATATACATGCTTTATATGTTTGTGGGATAGCAGGGCAAAATATATGCACTGGACAAAGAAACAGTGGCCGTTGAGGGATGAATTTAAAGTTGGAGAAAAAAATACTGTCAATAAGCCTCTCATTGATCGAAAAAGAGTTCTACTGCCACCATTACATATAAAGCTTGGCTTGATGAAGCCATTTGTTAAGGCACTGAACAAAGATGGTATCTGTTTTAATTACTTATGCAGAAAGTTTCCAGAATTGAGCATAGACAAACTTAAAACTGGAATTTTTGATGGACCTCAAATTAGAAAGTTAATAAACGATTCAAATTTTATTGATTCCATGTACAAAACAGAGTCCACAGCCTGGTCATCATTTGTTTTAGTTGTGCAAAACTTTCTGGGTAACTTTAAAGCAGACAATTATTCTGAATTAGTTGGAAACATGCTGTCGAGTTTTTGTGAACTTGGATGCAACATGAGCATAAAATTGCACTACCTCCATGACCATTTACATTTATTTCCGGAGAATCTTGGCGACTTTAGTGAGGAGCAAGGTGAAAGATTTCACCAAAATATAAAAACAATGGAAGAGAGATACCAGGGACTTTGGGATGCCCACATGATGGCAGATTACTGTTGGACCCTTAAGCGTGACTGTCCGGGCATATCACATTCCAGGAAGTCCTCGAAAAGATCCTTTTTGCACGTTGACTAAACAAGTGCTAGTGATAAAGTTTTATTACATTTTTGGTAATATATGCACAGTAATTACATATAATATGAATGCAGACTAAAGTCAAAATGCCACTGATAGCACCTAACTCTAGGATTGTACATAACAATTGCCCTACTAATATGGTCATTCTTAGTTATCTCAAAAACTAGAGCTGATAGAAAAAATCTGATTACATTTTTGGAATCAGCAACCCAAAATTACACAAGAACAGCTATAAAGTTTAAGGCACCAAAATGTGTGTATACCAGTGTTATCTGACGTCTTCACGTGAAACTCTTGGTGACATATCACGTGTCAATACAATAGAGTAGGAAATATTTTTATAAAGTTGTGTGGAACTGCCTAATTTCATTTTCCTAAGAACTATCTGTAGATATTCATATTGACCAAGAGATTTGAAGGTAAGTGTGGTTTATGCCACGTGTCAGAAACATAAAGTTGGACGATTTTATCTTTGCGTTGAACTGCCTTTTTTCACTTTCCCCGGGAATATCTGCATATATCCATATTGACCAGAGAGACTTTGTGAATAATAATTCAGACACCTCAACGCATGTGCCTATGAAGCACATATGCTCAGCACCTATTCTAAAAACATCTTGTGAGAAAAACATTCCCCGATTGATTTGCGACTTCTGTATGTACTTCTTGGCAAAAACAGTTTTAAATGACAAACAAGACTAAATCTACAATCACACTTTGTGTTGCGTGTTAATAAAATTGTAAGTAAGGTGATGTATAATGTGGATACATTTTAAAGGATTCATTGTTCAAGATATGATCGTTTTATTAAAGGAGAGCCAAAAAATAATAAAAAATCGCTTATTCATTTTTTTTTTCAGTACGTGCTTAGCCAAAACTGTCATCGCAGTAGCCATTTGCAGGCCTAGGAGGAGAAAACAGTGTAATAAATTGATAAAAGAGCCAGTTTGTTTTCCCACACAACGCTTATCTGTTGACGTTGTGGGGAAACGGTATAATGAGAGAACAGAAACGAGATCTGGCCAACAGATTTGCCATGCGTTATGTCACGAGATTTGGCCATTACAAGTTCCGCTGAGGGCAGACGATTATTTTAGCTTTGTTCAGTTGGAAACAACTTGATGAGATCATGTGACAACCATTATCATCTTTCATATCAGCAATATCATCACTATCGTCATCAATCCATCATCATCAACCCTCATTACTATATCGTTTTTGTCGTCATCAGTGATCGTAACCATTATCGCTGTTATCATAATCATAACAATAATACAGATTACAAATGAGCTGATCTCGTCAAAAGAGCGTCCAGCAATCTCGTACATTACAAATGAGTTGATCTTGTTAAAGTGGCGCAGAGTGTTCATCAATCGCGTAGATTAATAGTAGGCGCTATTTCATTCATCGTGTTTGTTGTTCCTCCAATACTTTTCAATCTCTACTTCCTATGGAGCGTAGAGCTACCATTGCTGTTGAACGTCTTGCAGGAAACCTGCATCAAAGCAAGCATGTACTCTTGCAGTGGTGATTTCTGTTAGAGTTTCTTTTACATGACCAAGCTCCCAGCCTCTTGCACTACCTCATTTTGGCGCAGGTTTCCTGCAAAGAGGCAAAGGGCAGGGGTTATTCCGTGCTGCAACCCAAAAAAAAAGGAGGAAGGGGGGGGGATATGATAATGAGTGCGGGCTGTATTCCCAGCTATTATATTATCCTATTCCAGGTCTTCTCTATCTTCCTCTGTCTCTTTTTCCCCACAGTCACAAGAACCTCATAGTACAGTCTTCTTCTTTGATCCCTAGCCGCCAACTGTCAGAGCAGTCAGTGGCCATTACGCCTGGTGGCGTCATGTAGGGCAGCAACAAACTGCTTCCACTTTGATCGGATGGCGGCTATCCTTCGTGCAGTGCCCCAGCTCTGGTTCATTCTTTTGCATTACTAAGTACAGTGTTGCCCGTAAATTATTTTTAACTATCTTCGTTTTACTTTTTAATTTTCAGCGATCTGGTAACACTGCTTTACTCTAATATTTCCGCATTAGATTTTTGTTTCGCTGCTCGTAGTTTTCATATGATTCTTCTCAATAACCACATATAAGTCGTCGCAATTCATCAGTCGTCTCCTAATTAGGTCATTACTCAGGGCGGAGTCACTGCCACAGTTAGCACATTGACATGGAGACTGCGTCAAAGCATTCATGTAATCTTGCAGCGGGGATTTCTAACTTTTTCCTCTGTTGATGGGTCGCTGAAATTTACAGCGAGATTCTTGATAGTTTAGTGAGCCCTTTTTGATGAGTATTTTCTTTTTCTACAAGCTTCAGCCACTCCCTCCATCTATTTCCTTCCTTGACCTTCCTAGTGTCCACTTTTTCTTCTATCTAGTACCTTCAGAGCGTCCAAATGACAGAGTGGTTAGAGCGCTGGTCACTCACGGCAAAGGTGCTGGGTTCCATTCACGATATCTTCACGCTACAAGCTGTAAATGGGCATCTGACTTTTCTCATCAGTTAAGGAAAGAAAGTGGCAGCGAGAAAGAAGCTGGTCACCTCTCAATACTGAACCTAGTAAAGCGAAGTCTCTAACACTTCACACCCCTATGGTAGTATCTGCTATGGGATTACCTTTACCGTTAGTATCTTCCACCTGTGTTAGTGGTTCTGTTTTCAATCTGACCACGTGTCTGAATCATCTAGCTCATCTATTATACATATTCCATTCACATTTTATGACAAATTTTAAAAATGGCGAAACCGAGAAACGCTTAGAACATGTTGCGGACTGCTGTTTCAACCATGTGTTACAGGCGTGGGTTGTTGATCTTGTCACAGACTTCACTGTTTACCAGGCTCATGGGGACAAACGAATAAACAAAGAGACTTCGCTGAGCCAACGAATGAACCCTCCGTGACCGTCCGTGGGTGGTTGGCTGTTCTCATAGGCGAATCAATTGGTCGATACTTGCTTTCTATTTGTGGCTCTGGGTTTCAGATGTGGTTCTCATTAGAGTTTCTGTCTTTGTTTTTGTTGTTGTTTGTTTGGATATATATATATATATATATATATATATATATATATATATAGGTACTGTACCGTCTTTCTTTCTTTTTTGTTAATACCATCATCATCGTTGTCGTCATCATCATCATAATCATCATCAACATCATCATCATCATCATATCGTATCAGCATTTTCATCATCAATCTTAATCAACATCATCATCACATCAGCATCATTATTATTAATCATCACCATTTCGTCATCATTATTAGCATCATCAATCATCATCGTCATTATCATCATTATATCGTCATCAACATTTTCATCATCATCATTAATCATAATAATTGTCATCATCCTCTTCATCATTATCATCATCATCATCCTTTGTGCTTCTTACGGAATATGGAGCCACCACTGTAGCTGGCTCACTCGCAGGAAGCATGCACCAAGCATTCTCTTGCTCCTACAGCAGTACTTTTTGTGGCAATTTGTTTAACGTGATGAGGTTGCCAGCCCCATGAACAATCTCATATTAGTCGCTGTTACGCACAAATAATTACTTTTTCCAAAGTCTTTGTATGATCATTTTTTGTATGTATGATCATTTTTTGACTGAAATGTGTATTATGTTTTTTTACAGTCAAAGGGTCATAACCCGAGTTATTGAGACTACAATTTTTTAGGAGTTTGCCTTCTCTTGTATAGAGACACGTTCGGTCTATAATTTCTTGAACGAAGCGTGACCATATCTCCTTATTTGGTAGTATCAGTCAACTGTTGTAGATGTCTGAAACCTGTCTTAACGCTTCTGTTCATGACCATAAAAGGCGCGACTGTGTAAGACTTTTATCTCGAATGTTCTTAAAATCGCTTTGTGTGAATTGATACTCACGTAGATGAGTTCTGCGCATGTCAAAAAACTGGGAGTTCGTTCTGTGTGTTCCGCCCAGCTGGGGAGTTTAGAAATGGTCTGAGTAGCGAGCGGACGCAACCTGCGTCTTGTGATTTTCTGAGGGAAATACATTGTCTTTGTGAGTTAGTTAACTAACTAGACTATTTCCCAGTATTATTCAAGCCTGCCTGGAGGCATATGTTCGTGGTTGATTTCCGAAGAAAGGTAATTCCTCTTGTATCGAACTTTTTGCTATCATCTAGAAGTTCGTCATTTTTGTCGCTCCTTGCTCGCCTGTGTGATTTAATATGGAGAGGTACTTTGACTAGGATTTTCGCCACCAGTATCTTTATACCTGAACTAGTTATATATATATGGGTCGCTCTAGACCAACAAGAATATTGTCTGTGTTCCAGGATTCGTTATATCGGAGATCACGTCCAAGTCAGATGGTTAGACTTAGAAACGTTATAAAGGTCGGTTTGACCTGTATGCCCAGTATGCTATTCACGTGCAGACAGTAAACGGACTTATTGTATACATCTGATCTGCTAGCATCAGAAAGGGAGCATTTATTGTTGTCTATGAACATTGAAGATCTGCAGCTGACACTGTTGCAGAAGTTATATATATAATTTATACAGCTTCACGAACCAGAACTTTATGATATCTGTTTACAATACAACTATTGAGTATTGAATCCTACATGACTATCAGTTAATATGATTTTGAATGCTGCATTCGTTATACTATGCTGGTGATGACATAAATATCATGACTGTTTTGTGGCGTGCAATAAATGGTATAAAACTAAAGCGAAGTTACCATTTCTATGACTCTACACGTCATGTTGCCTGTGGTGTACCCTGTGAACTGTTCTACTGCAACACACACAGCAACATTCTAAATAAGAGAAGACACCTACATCTTGCACTTTAATACCAGGTGTCGATAGGGGTGGCAAGTTATCATTTCAGCTCAAATCCACCCTTATCAGTCGCATTGTACGACATGCCTGTGGGTGCAGTAGACCTATTCTTTCTTTGGCTCTTCAAGCCTTCAGAGACCCCAGGAAAGAGGTTTAATAACCTAGTGATCTGCCGATTAATTTCTCTTTCCCTTCAGTCTTACCACTTCCACTTTTTTTGCCTCATGGGCACACGTCTATCCTCCCTTTAACAAACATGTGTTTATCGCAGTACAGGGTGATTGAAAAGTGACGTCATATTTTTTAAAATTTGTATTTTTTTTTTTTTACTCCTATAAACTAATTAATATGAAACAAACATAAAAATAAAGTTAACGACTTTCTCTCTTGTAACGGTAGTCTCCAGTTCTCATCTCCAACTTCAGCTGGGGTCAAACATGAAGGTGATGAAGATGACATGGAGAAGCTTTGACCTGATGGCGTGGGGCAGGAAGACTTGGTATAAGTTTGTGGAAGGCCTTGGTTCCTTGGGGAGCTGAAGGGGAATGAATGAATGAGTGAATGGATGAGTAAATGAACGAATGAGTGATTGAGTGAGTGAATGAATGATTGAAGGAACGAACGAATGAATGAATAAATGAGTGAATAAATGAACAAATGAATGAATGAATGAATGAATGTGTGAATGAGTGAATCAATGAATGAATAAACTAATGAATGAGTGAATGAAGGAATGAGTGAATGAATTTATGAATGAATGAACGAATGAATGAATGGGTGAATGAATTAATGAATGAATGAGTGAATGAATTAATGAATGAATGAACGAACGAATGAATGAGTGTGAATAAATGAAAAAAATGAATGAATGAGTGAATAAATGAACGAATGAATGGGTGAATAAATAAATAAAGAATGAATAGACGAATGAATGCATGAGTGAATGAATGCACGAACGAACGGACGAATGAATGAGTGAGTGAGTTAGTGATTGAATGAATGGTAAGTTTATTGACCAATTTAGACAATTTATTTTATTTGTTCCAGAAAAAACAAAACTTATTAGTCAAACAGCAGCTATTATTCCTGGTGTTAACATTTGTTCCATATATATATTTCCCCAATAATTACAAGTCAGGATATAAACATTAAAAAATAGTGATTTTTCAATCACCTTGTATTTCACAGCTTTCTCCAAACAGGAATTCTTTGTTAAAGTAATCAAGGTCTTTAAAATCAATACCTGACTTCAGTTTGGCGCTTTCCTGTGTATTTGTTCCAGACTTATATAAGCTGGCTTGATAACAGTATAACTGACTCGAGTCAGGTCGATTGAATTCTAAATTTGGCTGGGGAAGTTATGGCTGAATGAGTTGGAGAAATAAGATTTATCCAATCAGCTTGGAAATTTATAGCCGAGTGAGCCAGGGAGAGATAACTTATTGTAACCTTAGAGTTATTAAATATATGATTAAATGATTTATGGAAAAAGAATTTATTTTCGCCGTTTATAATAATGAACCTGTGTAGCTCGCATGGGTTTCTATGAAGATAGAAAGAACGAGACGACTATCACGTTTTTCTCCTTCTTCCTTGCTTCTTGGCTGCCAACAGACAAAGCAGTCAGTGGCCATCACGCCTGGTGTCTTCACTTTGCTCAGTTGGCAGCCATCCTTCGTGTAGTGTCCCAACTCTGGTTTATGCTTTGCATGTTTGCCTTCACAATTCTCACTCAGGTAGCTTTTTTTTCCTGTCCACGCTTTCCCTTTCCTTCTGGAGTCCAAAGCTTGGCAGTTCTGGCGATGGTGTCACGGTCTCTTCTGCTTGCTGCAATAGGCAACCATAAAGAGTGATAAGGAGAGGTTTGGCATGGGGCAGAAATCCTTATCTTGAAACTATGGTTGCAAGAGAGGGTGCTACGACGCAGGTTTTCTGCAAAGGGAGCAGCTGCCGTGATGACTCCTTGCTCCGTAAGAGATATAACGATGACCATGATGACTTGTAATACTGTCACTGTTGATGATAATGAATTTATCATCATCATTATCAAAGCTCGTTGGTCCTAGGCACATTTAAGGCAGACTGAAAAAAATAAAGACAAAACTTATTTAGGAACTACTTTTTTACTACTACCAAATGCCGCGAAAAGCAGAAAATACATTTTTATACATTCTGTTGCTTAAAATAAAAGTGGCCAGCCAATTAATTAATGAATTAATCAATACAGTAAATCGTCATGTCGTAAAGAAAGAACACAAATTTGTAAACGATATGAAGAATCATTTATCTTAATTATGAATGGCCATGCAATTTTATTATATACTGTAGAATATATATGGAACTGACAGATAGCAAAAGAACAGTCGGGCAACCGCAGTAGAGATTCAAAGATGTGGGAAAGAGAGTAATGAGGGCAATGGACATAAATCCAGCAATATGAGAGGATGAAGCTGCCGATCGCACCAATTTAGTGGCAATGCTCTCTACGGCGCCACCTCAGACGGGGGGAAAAGAAGCTCCCACGGCAAGCAGAAGAGAGAAGAAAACGTCGAAAGAAACACCAAGAAAATAAGTAGCTGAGGGCTGTCACCTCAGGGTCGCATTCCCATAGTCAGTTATGACTGAAGGGGCTATTATTACAATATATGGACAATTTATTTGTCTGCTGTTCATTGCTTTAGGTAATAACAGCAAAATTTGTTCCAAAAACCCAAAGGAGAGTAAAGTGTTAGATACAGCTTTATGAGATGATGGTGGCCAGTCCCCTTCCTCGCATAAACTTCCATAAATCTAGAGCAGAGCCAGCTGCACATTTACACCTTTATAGATTGGAGTGTGACGCTGTGAGTTCCGATCCCGGAACCCAGTAACTTTACCACGAGAGTTAATTACTCTAACCACTCTGCAAATCGGACGTTTACGCCAGACATTATCTCATAAAAAATGCACGGTGATTCATTAGCAGATAGAAACAATGTCAAACTATAAAGGTCTATTGGACTGAAGCTAGAAAAGTCTTGCGTGAAACAGAAAAGAGAATCCAGTCCCGCCGGGCAATCTCGTGACATTCAAAACTAAACCCAACGTATGTGATGGAGTGCTCCAACAGGCAGATAGATTGAACGACCCTCTGCAAGTCTTAAATGATGGGCCGAAGGGCTCGCGCAAACGAAATACAGACAGATGAATAGATCGATTTACAGACAGATCAGGGACCGAGTTGGATGGAGATTTTTTTTTTCTCCTGAGTTTTTGCGCCCTTGTGGCTAAAAGAACCGATAGTGATGAATAGCAGAGAATTACACTGCAACGCAGAACAGCTGGGCGACCGCAGCTGAGGTTCAAAGATGTGTGCAAGAGAGACACGATGCCACTGGACATAAATCCAGCAACCTGGAAGTATGATCGCACCAATTGGCGATGCTCCATACAGCACCACCTCAGAATGGGCGAAAAGCTCTTAGAACAAGCAGAAGAGAAAATAACTCGCCGAAAGGAACACCAGACACACAAAAAAGCAGACGAGGGCCATCATCTCAACGGTGCATCACTCCTACTGTCAGTTATGGCTGGAGGAGGCAACTATACACTTCGGCGACTGCTTTATGATTGTTCTCATGGACTTGTATAAGCCTTTATGTTTGTCACTCCTACGTCAGGCTGGCTCATTTTAACCTGAAGTAAATGCTTTTCTGTTGAACTGAGACGTAATGGGATGAAGTAGTTATCTTGGTTCACGTGACGTGATTGTCTCCCCTGCTCCACAGTGGTGGTCCAATAATGGTCAAAATTAGAGTATAATGATGAGGGATGTCACAGGTATCAACCTTCACTCACAATTACTCTTGGCAGAGATTTAAATAGAAGAATTGTGCTTCTACTTTAGGGAGCCTCACAGGAGTTTAAAGAAAAGCAAGCATAACAACTTCTTCTTTCTTTACCTCTTCCC
This sequence comes from Oreohelix idahoensis, assembly GCA_024509875.1. Classification (NCBI taxonomy): domain Eukaryota; kingdom Metazoa; phylum Mollusca; class Gastropoda; order Stylommatophora; family Oreohelicidae; genus Oreohelix; species Oreohelix idahoensis. The sequence continues at coordinate 136,733 of JAMPIV010009199.1, read as the reverse complement.
TCGCCGGTCTTTCACAGCCAATCTGCAGCTCTTCCTCCGCTGACCGGGGGGCCCCGTGGAGCTGGCCCATTGAGAAGGTCCTCAAAACATTCCGTCCACCTCTTCATCCGCCCCCATACATTGCCGAGCAGCTTTCCACTCCAGTCCTCTACGAGGCAACCGGTTTGCTTGCACCTCCCCGCCAGCCTCCTTGTGCTGTCACACAGCTCTCTCACATTTCCCTTGGCCACAGCATCCCCCCGCCAACTCCCCAATACACCCCCTCCTGTCTCCCTTGACACCTCTTCTTACTTCCTTGTCCGCCTCCGTGCACACCCCCTGAGCCCCGACCCCGGAACCTCTGGCCTTGCCTGAGCCTAAATCCACTTTCTTGCCTTTTCTGGCCTTTATCCCACTGATGGTCTCTGTTGCCATCCATGCCCTCTGATGTCACTCCCCCTTCCCCAGCATCTCTTCACACGTCTCATTCCACACAGTTTTGACCCGCTTCCAACAGTCCTCTACACCCACCACATCTTCCAGCTGTTGGAGCACCCGGAATCCGTTGGACACCATGACCGCAAATTTGTCTCCCGTCTCTTGACCTCCCAGATGTCCCAAATTAAATTGCTGTCTATAACCCCGCATTGTTGCACATCTCCTGAGTTTCATTCCCACTTTGGCCATCAGAAGATGGCGATCCGATGCCACATCCACTCCTCTACATACCTTTACACCCTGCAATGACGACCCAAACCCCTTGTCCATGCATATATGATCAATCTGATTCTCTGCCCGATGTCTGGCGATATCCATGCCGCTCTGTGTATTCTCTTACGTGGAAACACGCTTCCTCCCACAGCCAGCCGATCCGAAGCACAGACGTTTGAGAACAGTTTCCCACTTCCATTCATCCTTCCTAGCCCCCGTCTTCCCATGCCCCCCCCCCCCCCCCCAGCCGGCGTTTACTGCACCCATCCCATCCATTAAAACCGCGAAATCTCCTCTTTTCACTCTCTCCATAATTTCCTGCAGTCCCGTATAAAACGTCTCTTCCACAGTCTCTTCTCTGTCATTAGTCGGTGCATAACACTGGATGACATTTACATTTATTTTCTTTTTAGCTGTTTTAAAAGTAGCTGTTATCACTCTGGGTCCAACGGCCTCCAACCCAACGAGCGCCCTCTGTGCTTCCCTAGACAACACAGCAGCCACCCCTTCACTGTGGTGTGAACCCCGTGCTCATGTCCCGAGGACAGCATGTCACGTGGGTCTTTATATCATTAAATTACCTACATCTTCTTCCTATTCTCTCACCCTAATCCTTTCATTTATATTCTTTCCATACTTGTTTTTCCTGTATTTTTCGCATCACTCGGTTGCGAAAAATATTTTCTTCAGTATTTTTAAACCTTACCTGTTTCTTTCTCAAAACTGAGAATCGCGCTAGGACGATATTACGTAGATGTCAGGGCTGCAGGGCGTCAGAAGGCGTGATAAGTCGGTTCGCTGAACATAGGACGTAGACAATCGTCTACATTCTCACCGAGCGCGCGAGCTTCTTCTCAGCATAAGTCCCGGTGAGGTGTGATACTTTACATCTGCACCGGTCAGTATTCAGACATTTGCCTGAAAAATCCCAAACTGACACGGCGCTCACTGTGGGCCATGGTCAGCTGTAGTGTGAAAACTGCCCTGCATTGGAGACAGGTTGTCTGAGATTTCGCAACTGACACGCAGAAAGTGGCAGTTTACGACAGCCTCTTCTAGTTACGTAGTTGTTATGAGAAAGTGGAGATTATTTCGTTTTTGCGAAATAAACGTTCATCTCTTTGTCTGGGTTTTCATATATGCTAGAATGAGCTAGATTTCATTATCACTCAGTAACTTCGCAGTCAAGACTAGAACAAGCCTCGTTCGATTTCTAAAATCTCAGTTAAAAGAGATGGCCTTTAGTTTGATCGAAGTGGTTTAGTTCTTAGGAATTCTGTGTTTGAGGTATCATATATTATTATCTAGTATATCTAGTATTTTGTGAAGTGTTTATAAGTGCTAAATCGCTATTTATTTCTCTAGGTAGATCTGGTGCAGAGCGAATAATTTATAAGTCTGTATTAATTTCTAGTGACGTGTCTCAGTGGAAAGCAGGATAAATTATATTTCCAGCTTAAATTCAGTCGGCTATTACTAAATTTAATTTAACTGCTAAATAATCAGACGAGAACATAATTTTCAAACTAACTTATAACTGCTAGACTAGATGTCTCATGAGTCGTGACGAGAATATATTTATATATATATCTCTAATTCATGATGATTAATTTATGACTATAACTTATTTCACGGGAGGTGTTAAATGATAAGTTAAGGTTTACGCCCGCAGTTAAAATATAAGTATACCCTTAAACATAGGATGTATAAATATTTCATATATATGTTTCTTTATACAGAGATTTCTGTGGTAACCTAACTATACCAGCGTTACGTACTGATGAACCTATCCTGTGAAGACTAAAAAAACTTTTCCCTTAAAGACTTGGTCGTAAGCTTTTTCAAGAACTTTAACGTGAACTGAAATAACGGGCCCAGTGTGCCTGAATTAGTCCTTCCAGAAACGATATTCTAAAGTACAGCCTTGGTGGCAAGTAACATTATTCATAGCATTAAACTTGCCGACATCTTTTTTTGACCAAATGTGTGGTGAACCCTGATTATCTGTTGAGAGAAGCTGTCCACCGGTCATTTTCCTAATTTAGGGAAACCTCGTGTTCTGACATTGTGTGCTCGCTTAACCCTAATTCTTACTTCGTGAGTCAAGATACACTAACTTTAGTCTGAAATAGCTGACGCCTGAAGCTGATGCTCCCCGGAGAAATTTCTGAGAAAAAACCAAAAAACCAGCAAACCACTCTGTAGAGCTGGGATCCGCTTCAGTGAACGACAGAACAGACAAAGGGTGTGAATGTTACCAAGGTTGCGCCAGACGGCAAGCTACATCACGTATATAATTAGTACAGGGCCCTGATGAAAGAACCGAGTGAAAGTAGACGGTGTGAGGTATGTGAATTTCACCCATGTTTGTAATTCCATTTATGAAACTTGTTGTCAATGCAAGAATATTTTTTGACTTCCCTCAGGTTAAAACCTACTACATCTAAGTCGGTTCATATTTGTTTACGAGGAAAGAAAGAAAAATTATTAGACAAACTCATATGTATCATTGAATCTCCTGGCTTTCACTTTACTCATAACGGGACTGTGGGCTTACCTTGAGGGGATGAGATCATATTGGGGTCTATCATTTCTTGTAGCAATTTCATTGATTATTGTTTTGACCACGTGTATATGTTTAATTTCTTTTCTTGATGAATTTTATGTGTTGTGAGGAAATTTTTAGCTGATAAATAAAAACTTCCCTTTGAAACTAAAACCAGCGTGTTGGTCAGCTCGTTCAGAATATATATATGTAATCATTTTGATAGTCTTTCCCACGTCTGTGTGTCTACCTGTTGACACTGGTGTGTGTGCACGTGAGTGGTATGTTCATTACATATTAGCATATGTTGTCAATAGTCTGTCCGACTCTTACATAAGTGTCGTAGAAGATAGGCCTGAGAGAGAGAGAGAAGAATCTTGTCTTTTTTCCAGGGGACCGTTCTATTGATTCGCTACCACTGCACTCGTGGAAAGATCTATTTCTGTATTAACTCTCACTGCAGCTATCACTGATTCTATCTATTCAGAAGGGACCAACCTAAGTCTTAATTTCCTATCAAAAAATCTACGACAAATGATCGCTCGTTACCGGGAATGGAACCCAAAATCCTAAGGCGATACGACAAATGGGTTCTCGTCCGACGGATTTTTGAACTTAGAATAGGAAGACGAGTACGACAAATGTGGACTCGTCTATCTGGATTTTGTTTTAGGATTCTTTATTCTGTAATAGAGTAAGAGGGTGATTGTCTTGTGAGTTTTATTTTAAATAATGTATCCCCTAGACTAACGATCTGTTTACGAGCGTGCTGACCACACAAACTGATAAGTTTTTTTTCCACAGCATTTGAACATTATACATTTGGTTTACAGGTTGATTTTGTCGGAATACATGTTAATTAATGATTTTGTAATACTAAACGCTGGTAAAGTTTTGTGAGTGTATAAAATTCACAAGAGTTCTGAAGCAGGAAGGTGTTTGAACTAAAGTTAAGGAGTGCGTTTCGGACTATTTGTCCAGATTAATTGCCTCCCTCACCCTAACTGTCTTCAGGGGTAAACTTATAGTGGATTTTATAATTAAGGGATTATTTTTCTCTTTAATTTTTGCAATAATTATTTTGCTTTTCCACTGTAGCAACCTATTTTTCAGAAGTAATCTTAACTACCATTTAGTTTGCGTAGTCGTGTTTTGCATTAAGTGCTTTATTGCCGATAATAGCAGCGATAGTTAGATTTTACTTTGGAGGAGGTATCCCAGGGTTAAGGATATCATCTTTTGAATTTTTGGTACATTTTTTTTCTCGTAAGTGGTAGGAACCAGGGTATCCTTTTTCCTATTTTCTTTCTCCACTAGTATCAGTCACTGACATAATATGGCCGAGAGGGCAAAGCTTAGACAACTCCTCAGGGACGAAGCGAGAGAGGAGGGACTGGAAGGAGAGGAAGCGAAAGCTTTTGTCAGGGACGAACTTGAGAGATATGATGCGGAGAGGAAAGCAGAAGAAGCTAGGAGGAAAGAAGCGGAAGACCGGCTATTACAGCAGAAGAAGATTGAAGAGGAAATGGAAATTCGCAGGATGCAGCATGAGGAAAGAGAGAAGGAAAAGGAGAGACAGCACGAGAAGGAGAGGGAGGAGAGACAGCAGGAGAAGGAGAGGGAACAGAGACAGCACGAGTTGGCGCTTAAAACTCTAGAGTTCCAAAGTCGTGGTGCTGCCTCTACCTCCAGCAATGGAGAGTCTTCTCCTCATTCTTCCTTAACTGATCCTTCTAATACTCAATCTACTCATCTCACTGCTATGTCTTTTCCGCTAGAGTCTTTCCCGTGTCCTAATGAGAAGATTGACACATGGTTAGAAAAATTTGAGAAAATTGCAACTCTGTACGGTTTGGAGAGGTCGCGTTGGAACATGAAGCTTTCCCAGGCTTTGAAAAGTAGTGCGTATGATGTTTACGCCAAACTGGAAAGCAGCCAACAAGAAAACTATGATGTGTTGAAGAAAGCTTTGCTCGAGCGTTTCGAAATGAATGCTCGCAAATTTTTGCAACTCTTCCGAAACAGCAGGAAAGAGAGCTCGGAAACTTTCCAGCAGTTCTCTTCCCGTCTAAAGGGATACCTAACAAAGTGCCTTGAGCTTTCACAGCTCCCCTCTACCTATGAAGGTCTTGAGGAATTTGTTCTAACAGAACAAATAAAGAACACTTTGTCTGCGGACACCCGGAGATTTTTGGCTGAGCAAGGTGCAGAAAAGCTTGAAGACATCTTAGAGAAGTCTGAGCGTTATCACAATGCGCTGGCTGAACTACCGGCCACAAAGCGGAAACCGACAGAGGAGCATTTTCGAAAACATAACCTAGAGCAATCTTCTCAGGCTTCTAACCAAAATAACCACAGAGAAACTGAACCTCAAAACCCCCCTCCTGAAAAATCCAAGTTCTACAAGAACAAGTACCCCAACCACCCCAAACAGTCTGATCAACCCGACCGCCCTACATGGCAGCGTGGCCAGAAAGGACAAGGTGGCAAAGGGAGAACCCCTGAGCACGGGACATATGATCAGACCGAGCACACCGAGCCTAAACGCATCGGATGCTTATTAACAGTCTCGCAAGGTGGAATTATTGACAGTGATTCCCAACCTGTTGGGGATGGACCCTCAACGCGAGGTACGGTTACTTTGAACGGTTCTCAAACTTCTTGCTTATTTGACACGGGGCTTTCTTATGATTGCATTGTTGCCAGAAACCTGGTCAAACCCGGTCAAGAGACAGGAGAGACCGTCCAATTTTGTGGAGTTCGTAAGAGTGATGCACCTACAGCGCTTCCCATCGCATTGGTGGAGATACACTCTGACTTTGTCAGAGGCGTGATCAAAGCGGCTGTGATGGATGATCCCATCTACCCAGTCATACTTGGCGGGAGATACGTGTGTATTGGGAAACCGGAAGAGCCGATTGTGGCAGCAGTAACTACAAGAGGGCAAACCAAGAAGGAACGGGAGCCTGCGCCTAATTTGTTACCCATGGAACTTAAAGAAGCGCAATACAAGGACCCTACTTTGGCCCCCTGCTTTAGGAAACTGCCCATGGCTAAGGAACCCAAACAGCACGGGGACATTTTTTCTGAGGATGGCGTACTTTATCGGAGAACGGGCAAGCCTGACCAAGGTTACAACCAGCTCCTAGTACCGAGACAGTACAGAAGCCAAATCCTAGAAATGGGGCACTCTCTTCCCTTTAGCGGACATATGGGACAGAACGCCACAAACCAACGTATAACCACTCATTATTGGTGGCCAGGAGTAAATACTTATATTATCAGATATGTCAAATCCTGTGCCCAGTGCCAACGTGTGCCACCCAAGCAACGGGCACCCCCAGTCTCTGTGGGTGAAATGCCAATAGTGGGTATACCATTCGAACGGGTTGTGATCGACATTTTAGGGCCTTTCGAGAGGACTGAAAGAAGGAACAGGTTTATCCTGACCTTAGTCGATACATGCACTTTATGGGCAGAAGCTATACCGCTAACATGCGCAGATGCCAAGCATGTCGCAGAAGCCCTCGTGCAGATTTTCACTCGGTTGGGATTCCCTCAGCAAGTGTTGACGGATAACGGATCTCCATACCGAAACCTGTTGATGGATGAGATCGTTAAGATCTTGAGGACCCAACACATCCACACTAAGCCATATACTCTGACCGGAAAGGGGCTCGTGGAACGTGCTAATGGAAACCTCAACATGCTGCTAAGTAAACTGGCACAAGTGAAACCTGAAGATTGGGACCTTTGTATTCCTGGAGCTTTATTTGGCTACAGAGAATCTCCTCATACTTCCACAGGATTTCCGCCAGCTACGCTCTTATTCGGCAGACCCATTAAGGGCCCGCTTGAAGCCTTACTTCAGTCTCTGACAGACGAGAAGGCTGATGAGACAGTTGTCTCAGCCAGTAAATATGTGTCGGTTTTAAAGGAAAGGTTGAAACTAGGGTGGAACCTAGCAACGACTAACTTTAAGCGAGCTCGCACAAAGCACGCTAACCGATACAGGAAAGTCGCGAAAGAGAGAGAACTGGAAGCAGGAGAGAAAGTTTTGGTGTTACTCCCGACCGAGAACAACCAACTGAAGATCGGATGGCAAGGGCCGTTTACCGTCCTGAAAAAGATTTCTAAGGCTAACTACCAGATCTCTATTCAAGGAAAGGAGAAGGTTTTCCATTTAAATCTGTTAAAGAGATACTTGGAAAGACCAGTGCCAACCTCCGACCATCTCCTGACGATCGCCAGAGCTGACGAAGATGATGATAGTGGCAGGGATATTCCACCGCTATCACAAGAAATCTTTCAAAAATGTCAGAAGCGGCGACGCTCTTTCAAGCGCGCATGGGAGACATTCCAGAGGAAGGAAACTTTGGGGAGTAGACTCGAGTAGGAATTGGAGAGAGATGGAGGGGGAAGATGAGAGGGAAGAAGACAGACACCCCGAAGCTACGGTTATAGGAAATTTAATTCCATAACGTAGACATGGAGTGCTTCCATATCTTAAGGGGGGACGTCCTGTCACGTAGGTCTTTATGTCATTAAATTACCTACATCTTCTTCCTATTCTCTCACCCTAATCCTTTCATTTATATTCTTTCCATACTTGTTTTTCCTGTATTTTTCGCATCACTCGGTTGCGAAAAATATTTTCTTCAGTATTTTTAAACCTTACCTGTTTCTTTCTCAAAACTGAGAATCGCGCTAGGACGTTATTACGTAGATGTCAGGGCTGCAGGGCGTCAGAAGGCGTGATAAGTCGGTTCGCTGAACATAGGACGTAGACAATCGTCTACATTCTCACCGAGCGCGCGAGCTTCTTCTCGGCATAAGTCCCGGTGAGGTGTGATACTTTACATCTGCACCGGTCAGTATTCAGACATTTGCCTGAAAAATCCCAAACTGACACGGCGCTCACTGTGGGCCATGGTCAGCTGTAGTGTGAAAACTGCCCTGCATTGGAGACAGGTTGTCTGAGATTTCGCAACTGACACGCAGAAAGTGGCAGTTTACGACAGCCTCTTCTAGTTACGTAGTTGTTATGAGAAAGTGGAGATTATTTCGTTTTTGCGAAATAAACGTTCATCTCTTTGTCTGGGTTTTCATATATGCTAGAATGAGCTAGATTTCATTATCACTCAGTAACTTCGTAGTCAAGACTAGAACAAGCCTCGTTCGATTTCTAAAATCTCAGTTAAAAGAGATGGCCTTTAGTTTGATCGAAGTGGTTTAGTTCTTAGGAATTCTGTGTTTGAGGTATCATATATTATTATCTAGTATATCTAGTATTTTGTGAAGTGTTTATAAGTGCTAAATCGCTATTTATTTCTCTAGGTAGATCTGGTGCAGAGCGAATAATTTATAAGTCTGTATTAATTTCTAGTGACGTGTCTCAGTGGAAAGCAGGATAAATTATATTTCCAGCTTAAATTCAGTCGGCTATTACTAAATTTAATTTAACTGCTAAATAATCAGACGAGAACATAATTTTCAAACTAACTTATAACTGCTAGACTAGATGTCTCATGAGTCGTGACGAGAATATATATTTATATATATCTCTAATTCATGATGATTAATTTATGACTATAACTTATTTCACGGGAGGTGTTAAATGATAAGTTAAGGTTTACGCCCGCAGTTAAAATATAAGTATACCCTTAAACATAGGATGTATAAATATTTCATATATATGTTTCTTTATACAGAGATTTCTGTGGTAACCTAACTATACCAGCGTTACGTACTGATGAACCTATCCTGTGAAGACTAAAAAAAACTTTTCCCTTAAAGACTTGGTCGTAAGCTTTTTCAAGAACTTTAACGTGAACTGAAATAACGGGCCCAGTGTGCCTGAATTAGTCCTTCCAGAAACGATATTCTAAAGTACAGCCTTTGTGGCAAATAACATTATTCATAGCATTAAACTTGCCGACATCTTTTTTTGACCAAATGTGTGGTGAACCCTGATTATCTGTTGAGAGAAGCTGTCCACCGGTCATTTTCCTAATTTAGGGAAACCTCGTGTTCTGACATTGTGTGCTCGCTTAACCCTAATTCTTACTTCGTGAGTCAAGATGCACTAACTTTAGTCTGAAATAGCTGACGCCTGAAGCTGATGCTCCCCGGAGAAATTTCTGAGAAAAAACCAGCAAACCACTCTGTAGAGCTGGGATCCGCTTCAGTGAACGACAGAACAGACAAAGGGTGTGAATGTTACCAAGGTTGCGCCAGACGGCAAGCTACATCACGTATGTAATTAGTACAGGGCCCTGATGAAAGAACCGAGTGAAAGTAGACGGTGTGAGGTATGTGAATTTCACCCATGTTTGTAATTCCATTTATGAAACTTGTTGTCAATGCAAGAATATTTTTTGACTTCCCTCAGGTTAAAACCTACTACATCTAAGTCGGTTCATATTTGTTTACGAGGAAAGAAAGAAAAATTATTAGACAAACTCATATGTATCATTGAATCTCCTGGCTTTCACTTTACTCATAACGGGACTGTGGGCTTACCTTGAGGTGATGAGATCATATTGGGGTCTATCATTTCTTGTAGCAATTTCATTGATTATTGTTTTGACCACGTGTATATGTTTAATTTCTTTTCTTGATGAATTTTATGTGTTGTGAGGAAATTTTTAGCTGATAAATAAAAACTTCCCTTTGAAACTAAAACCAGCGTGTTGGTCAGCTCGTTCAGAATATATATATGTAATCATTTTGATAGTCTTTCCCACGTCTGTGTGTCTACCTGTTGACACTGGTGTGTGTGCACGTGAGTGGTATGTTCATTACATATTAGCATATGTTGTCAATAGTCTGTCCGACTCTTACATAAGTGTCGTAGAAGATAGGTCTGAGAGAGAGAGAGAAGAATCTTGTCTTTTTTCCATGGGACCGTTCTATTGATTCGCTACCACTGCACTCGTGGAAAGATCTATTTCTGTATTAACTCTCACTGCAGCTATCACTGATTCTATCTATTCAGAAGGGACCAACCTAAGTCTTAATTTCCTATCAAAAAATCTACGACACAGCACCATCCCACCCGTGACGAGTTTCTTCCTGTCCCCCCCCCCCCCCCCCCAACCCTGTCCCACACAGTCCCAGAACCTCGATCTCATATTCCCTCATTTCTGCTGCTACTTGTGCCGCTCTTCCTTGTTCGTTCAATGTCCGAACATTCCAGGTGCCAAATCTGGAGGCTCTCCCAGCGGAGGCCATCGGGGCAGGTGTCGACACGGCTACAGAGATGTTATGTAAGTTGCTTGGTGGGGCCTGGGAGGGGGAGGGGATGCCGGCGGGGTGCAAGGAAGGATGTCTGGTTGGGTTGCCTGGGAGGGGAAATGTACAAGAGTGCACAGGTTATGGGGGAATGGTGTTGCTATCAGTGCCGGGAAAGGTATTGAACAGGATTGTCCTCGAGAGATTGAAGGAATCCATGGGCAGGAGGCTGAGAGGTGGACAGGCGGGTTTTCGACGGGTCAGATCCTGTTTTGACCAGATGGCCACTTTGGGAGTAATGGTTGAGCAGGGTCTGGAATGGAGGTCACCGCTGTACATTGGATTTGTGGACTGCGAGGGGGCGTTTGACAGTGTGTACAGAGGGTCGCTTTGGAGGTTGATGAGGCATTGTGGAGTTCCCCTGGGGATCATTAATTTAATAAAGAAAAGATATGAAGACATGACATGCAGAGTTCTTCATGAAGGACAACTTACAGAACCGTTTGGGATGGGAATGGGAGTGCGACAGGGATGCCTCTTGTCTTCATTCCTTTTCTTACTAGCAATAGACTGGGTTATGGGAGCACCGACGACACACAACAGAGGCGGAATCTGGTGGACTCTGACTGGTCTGGATTTTGCTGATGGCTAGGCTCTTCTGTCCCATGGCCATAATCAGATGCAGGACTGGTTGAAAACACTCGGTGAGAGGTCGCGGCGGTTGGGTCTGAGAATACACAGAGAAAGGGCAAAAATAATGAGAATAAATGCAGGTAATGATAACAGGGTTGAACTTGCAGAAACACCACTACAGGATGTGGAATCGTACACATATCATGGCAGCAATATAGACAATGTTGGAGGGGCAGACAGTGAAATCAAAATAAGAATACAAAGGGCAAGAGGAGCTTTCATTGCGTTGGGAAATATACGGAGATCGGGAGAAGTCGGATACAGCACGAAAATAGGAATCTTCGGCTCAGATGTGCGGTCGGTACTATTGTATGGCTCTGGGGCATGGAGAGCAGCAGGGACGGCAGCCAAAGAGCTGTGGACTTTCATGGATGGGTTCTTGTGTAGAGTGGAAGGATTAGAGTGATATGATGGTGTTGCCAACGTGGAACTCATGACGGGTGCGAGACGGGTGCCAGTGGAGCAAGAGATGAGAAGAAGACGATGGCGATGGATAGGACACACACTGAGGAAACCTGTTGATAGCATTACAAGGCATTCCTTGTTCTGAAGCCCCCCCCCCCCCCCCCAGGGCAAGAGAGACAGAGGTAGACCAAGAAGCGCATGGAGAGGAGAGCTGGAAACAGATGTGAAAATGATGAAGAGAACGTGCAAAGAACTTGAGATGATGGCACGTGACAGGAGGACTTGGCATGTGTTTGTTGAAGGCCTATGCTCCTTTAGGTGTGGAGGGTTATGAATGAATGAAGCATAACAACTGAGATCATCTAAGCTGTCATGAACTTTAGTATTCTCCCGCCCCTTCTGTGAGTGAATATAATTTCGCTCGTGTTTCTGAGCCCCAGCTGAAGGTAATTCAGCAATTAATAATTTTATAGCTCTCTATGTTTATGTATTTAAAACAGTTTGATTCATTCGGGTGGAGACATACAATTCACTAAAGAGTGATTAATACAACTATAGCTTTAAAGTTACAGATAAATAGGTTTAACAATCACTTAGGGTTAACAATGTAAAATAAATAAGGTTGTTTATAAAAATGAAACGATGTTATCTTTTATCATCGGATGACTTAAACTGTGGTTGAACTTATCAAAAATTTTGAAATGTCCATTAGTTGCACTTTTATGCTACTTAGCTTTCAGTGTTGGGTCGGTTGGCGTCTACTTCAGTCGCTGTTGGTTCCCACAGGTGTCTGACTGTACTTCTCTCCAATAGTCAAATATTGTAGCAGCAGCACGTCTCTTGCACACGGCTGAGGTAACTACTTAAGTTGTCAAGTCAAGCGTCCTCAAGATCCATCTGATGAGGTGTCTAGCGACGACTGCGGACAACGTGTACCTCAAACTGAAAGGAGACAAATGTCTATGCTAAGTATTAGGTCTCTTGACATAGTCATCAGGCGACCTCCACTTCTATGCATCACTACATCTTCCTCATAATTTTTACCCTCTCTGAGCGTTAATTTTAACCCTAGTGAGTCGGATGAAATTGCTTTTGTACAGCAGAAATCGACAATATATATATATATATATATATATATATATATATATATATATATATATATATATATATATATATATATATATATATATATATATATATATATATATATATATATATATATACGAAATTTGCTAAAGTGCTTGTATAATAAATATGTACACCATGATATCACAATCCTTCCCCTGGTCTCCATGGAGCCTGGGGCCACATCTGCTGTTGGTTCATTGTGAGGAAACCCGCACGAAGCAGTCACCAGCTCTAGCAGTGGTGGTTCATGTGTCAAGTTATTTGCAGTGATAAGTTTACAAGCCTCATATGCCACTGTACACCCAAAAGCAAATTATACATGTCAAAAGGCAAATATAAAATGATAAAATGTACATAATACGACTTATCCCGAGTTTTTCGTGCGAACACCTACTTTTTGCACAGGCAACGTCCAAATATTGTCGGACAACTGAATTAAGATGCCGTCTCTTTCATGTGTGATAGGTGTCTAACTGAATGCACTTGAAGTTGGATCCTAGAACTTAAGGCGCAAAGTGATTTACCTGAGGCTACTTTTTTCTAAACTTAGAATTCACGTCCAGTCCAATGGCTTGTCCTATATTTGGGTCCTAATATTCCATGTTCCTGGCTGCTTATGATTTCTTCTCGAAGCAATTGGAAACCAGTGAAGAAATCTTACAATGTAAACGAACATTTCTGACCCAGGTTGCTACTTTGAGGAGAAGTCCAATCAGGAGCAGTTTATCTTAGCACCTCAAATGCCTAACCAATTACAAATAAGTGTCTGATTGTGGTAGGGGTCTGTTCCTCCACTACCCTCCTCTCATGTAGATCATTACCACATGACAACATAAGATAAACTGTGATTTTAAACTCTATTAGCATATAAGGTCTTGCTTCTTCCGTTTCGCATGTCATGTTTACCAACACACTACTACACAGACCTAAAATTATAATCTCCTCCAAGATGTTATTTTCTTATAATTGTTTATGACAAATAAGTTCATCTGCCGAAAGTCTTAATCTTTACCAAGATTGTTATCTGCTCCATCCCATTGAGACATTTGGGCACGGCATATTTGCAAACTAGCAACTCATCATGCGACAACATGGTTTCGTGTATTTTACTAAACAAAAAGTCTGGGTTAACAATAGGAGTGTCGTTCAGTGTAGACACTTACTCCGTCTGGAGTTGGCGATAAGCAAAGTGGCAAGTTCACTCCTTCCCTCCGCGTCGTCGATAACAAAGGAGAAAATAACCAGGAGAGAGGTGTCGGGTTGAGGTGAGACAAGATGTTTTAAGAAAACCTTGAACTATGAAAGCGAAAACAACGAATACTGGAAGAATTAGCACGTAAACGGAATTGTAAAGTAACAATGCCGAAAAGAGTGAAGACCAGAAAAACAAACAAACTTATTTCGTGACACTCTGAAATAGGAACCAGCAAGAATATTAGTGAACTTGTAGAAAAATTATGGTTTATCAAAAGTTATGTTGTTAACATCCTAACCCGCAACTATGTAGTAAGAATGGAGACACGTTTCGTTTCGTAGTCGTTTCCTCTTCTACCGTTTGGTGTAGAGGTTTTCCAGAGAGCACAGTCTCTCAGGGTGAACATGTAATCATAGGTTAAGACACACAGGTGATTGGCCGATTGTGACCGGACTTGTCCTCAAATAGATTGTATCGCGATGAAATATTTGATCCTTTCATGAACACATTAAGAATGAAGTTACAGATACGCGAAATGGCGAAACACAGATCAAAATGCTCAAACCATAATTTTGCCTAGGGCTCACGCACAAATAAATGCTTGTCAATATTTCTTCTTTGATCCTTAGCCGCCGACTGTCAAAGCAGTCAGTGGTCATCACGCCTGGTGGCGTCTTCTAGGGCAGCAACAAACTGCTTCCACTTTATTCGTTCGGCGGCCATCCTTCGTACAGTGCCCCTGCTCTGATTTACTCCTTGTATCTCGGCCCCCACAGCTCTTCGCCAAGGTGTTTTTGGTCGGCCTCTCTTTCGTTTTCCTTTCCTTCGGGTTCCATAGCATAGCTGTTCTTGTGATGGCACCAGGGTCTCTTCTGAGGACGTGGCCAACCCAACTCCAACGTCTGCCAGCTATGATGGTGTGCATGTCCTCTTGCTTACTCCGAGTAAGTAGTTCTTGGTTAGTGATAGTATTCAGCCAAAAGATTCGGAGAATTTTCCTTAGACAGTTTGTGTGGAAGGAGGACAGTTTCGACATTTCCATCTCTGTTACTCTCAAGCATTCCGCACCATAGAGAAGAACAGAAAGTACACAGCTCTCGTATAATCTTAATTTGGTGTTTGTGCTGTACAGGGAAGACTTGATGATGTTGAGACTAGCAAAGGCTGTTCTCGCTTTATTCATTCTGTTCTTGATGTCTTTGCTTGTTCCGCCGTCAGGTGTTACTATGCATCGTAGGTATGTAAATGTGTCCATCTGTTCCAGCTTCTGGTTCTTTAATTGTTATGGGCACAGAACTGTCCATATTTAGTGTCATGACCTCTGTCTTCTTTAGACTGATGTTCAGATCCAACTGCTGGCTATACTTATTCAGTCTATCTGTTTTTCCATGCATGTGTTGATGTGAATGTACGAGTGGTACAATGTCATCTGCATATTACAGATCTTCCAGTGTAGAAAGCGTTGTCCATCTAATTCCTCTCGGACTGCCCTCTGTTGTCTGGCGCATCACCCAGTCTATGACTGTCAAAAATAAAGTTGTTGATAAGGGGTATCCCTGTCGTACTCCAGTCTTCACTTCAAAAGTTAGATTGCTTAACCCAACATTGCATTTAAAGTTAGCATAGAGGCTTTTAATGATGGAAACAATGCAGCTGGGAATTCCATAAGCCCTTAGTATTTTCCATAGGCTGTCCCTGTGTATGTTGTCAAAAGCCTTTTCAAAATCAACAAAGTTAATGTATAGCTGTCTCTGTCATTCCGAGCCCTATTCTATAATGCTCCCGAGGGTGAATATATAATCTGCACAGCTTCTGTTCTTTCTGAATCCTGCTTGCTCTTTCCTCAGTTTATGGTCTACTGCTTTTGAAATTCTCTGGATAATTATATTGCCTAGTATTTTACTGGGAACTGAGAGGAGAGTAATTCCTGTCCAGTTGTTGCAGTCTGCAAGATCATCCTTCTTGGGCAATTTGACAATTATTCCTTTACGCCACTCTGTTGGTGTTGTCTCTGTTTTCCAGACTTGTGCAAATAGTGGTTCTAAAAGTTTTGCTGCTAGTTCAGGTTCTGCCTTGAATAACTCAGCATTTAAATTGTCGTGACAAGGAGCTTTTCCATTCTTTAACCCTTTGATAGCTGTGATGATTTCTTCTCTTCGTGGAATGTCTCTATTTAAGTCTAGATCATTTTCAGCCTCAGGAACATTCAGCTACGTCTCCGGTGGTTCCTTATTCAGTGTTTCTCTGAAGTGCTCTTCCCATCTTGTTTCCTTCGCCTGTGCTGTGTTGATAAGATTGTTAGCACCCCGTTTTCCGCTGATAGTTTTAGTTATTTTATATTCTCTTGTCAATACGCCAGGAATTTATTTCAAAGGGGCCTCGCAAGCTGACCTTTGCCTAGGGCCCCACAGAACCTAAAACCGCCTGATTTTTTTCTTCCTTTGCTTTCTGAGGGACCTTCAACTCCCCCCACTCGCCCAAACGTCAGTAAATTTTACTTAATTTTAAACATGTTTGTCTCATAATATTGCGCTGCAGACATTCTATTTTCAACAAGTATCAACAATTCACAAATTTATAAAATTGAATACATCATTCACCAGCATGGTGGCGTTATGACGCTGGTTCTTGTAACAGAAATACCTCTTTCTTTATGGAAATACCGACTGAAGCCTAATTTTGAGAGACGCAACGCAAGCAATGCCTGCGTTGTCTGAAGCCAATTATTTGGTATTTTCGAGTAATTTAGTGTGGCCGTGTACATACTTGTTCCTTTGGAAACAGACTATATTCTTACAAGACAGAGGAAGCACAGACCACCCCATAATTTTATATTTTATGAGAAACAGAAAATAATAAATAGTGTCACATATTTAGGGTAGAGTCGCTTCTACACGCCATTTCTAATAATTGGGTGATTTCCCCTGACCAATCGGATAGCTCAGATTTACCCCGGGGAAAGTGGAACAACGACGCCATTTTGGCAGTAGAATGAAAGAGCGCAACTCAAGAGGTCGTATCTGGTCCAGCTCTACATATTTCTTAGTTTGAGAAAATCAAACTTCAACATTTCTTATAAAATGTGTATTTCAGGACTCTGAGTGGTTAAACATTTCTTACTGGCGTAAGTAGTGACAATCGTTAAATATGTATTTTGAATAGAACTCCCAACCCTAGTCGCAGCAGAACTAGGTTCGAGGATTTGAGTCAATTTGCAAAAAAATGTCTTACACCTCAAACCATGTAGAGTAGAAAATATTCTTGTGTGGGAAAGCATTTAACTCAAGGAATGCTTATGACGATAAAGAAATCAAGGACAAATCTGAGGAGATGGGTAAATGTCGTCGAACCTAAAATAAGACTGTAACTTAAAGGAAGGAACACGGTGGAATGAGAAGGTTCGCCATATTTGACAATTGAGTAGGCCTACGAGACAAAGATGCAAAAAGGGATTTTTGCATCGATGAAAGCATCTGATGAGATGATAGAACGTCATTATGCTTATTATTGTAAAAATGTTCTGAATTCCAGACTTTGTTGAAATTTTAAGTTTCATGCTGAAAGATATTAAAAGTTTTGCATGAAATCGAACGCTGTTGAAAAGGTGAATTACTACAGTTTTGAGATCTAGATAAGAAATCTGTCCATTTCAATTAAATTCGCTACATCAACACCTAAGAGAAGAAAATCGAACCTGGTAACACAAATTTAAGAGAGAAATCTAAATCTCTGGTGATTAGGCCAGTTAAACATCTGCTCTCTGTAAAGTAAACTGAAAATACTGCATATACCGGCACTGCTACATGAAGGTAATATGGTGCCGTTCCAGTCCTAAGGAACACCTGCCCCGGCTACATGAAGGTAATATGGTGCCCGTGACCACTTCTCTTTGATAAAGCGAATAACTAGCGATCATAGACCATGGACGATTTACTACAAAATTTTCCACAGCTGGGTGTAGAACAACAACAACAACAACCACAGAACCAACCCGTAAATACACAACCACTGCAGCCCCAGGACAGACAAAATATGGAAGGACCAACAATAATAGCGCTACGGCAAATTACTGAAACCCTACAGAAAAATGACAACTACGCGAAATTCACACAGGTTAGATCCATTGTTCAGCCGTTCGATGGAAACAAGAAAAAATTCAGAAGATGGTTGTCCGACATGGAAAAATTTGCGGCACTAGCAGAGGCAACAACGGATGAAGAGAAAAAGAAAATCGCTCTGTTAGGTTCTGATTCGTACGTGACTGATTTTTTAAGAAGGAGGTGATGCCACATCGCAGTCCATCACGCAAATTTTTTTACAAGAATTCATTCCCAGGCATGGCTGTCCAAAACGAATCATTTCAGACAACGGTAAACAGTTTATAGGTAACCCATTTAAAGCCACCTTACACCAGCTGAATATTGAGCATACTACAACCACTTATTATTCCCCAAATGCAAATGGCAGAAATGAACGCATGCACGCCACACTACATGATATTATTAGCAAATATATCAAGGGGAACCACCAATACTGGGACCTATACATTAACCAAGCTCTTGAAGCCATCCGAGTAAACGTGAACGATACCACAGGAATGTCACCCTTTCTCATGCTATACGGAAGAGAACCAAACTTTCCGTTAGACAACCTACTTCGCCCACAAAGAAAATACATGGGAGAAGACCCCATCGAAATAATCCTTCAAGAAAAGTATAAAGCTCACCAGATTGCACAACGAAATACGCAGAAGGCATTTCACAAGAAACAAAAACAACATGATAAATCAGCCAAGCTACCAACGTACAAAATAGGAGACAGAGTATACTACAAGAAACATGTACGCAGTTCAAAATTCGATGACCGATGGTTAGATGGCTACAAAATCATGAAACAAACTACGCCTGTAAACTTCATTATTTGGAATGAAGAGAAACAACACCAAACAAAAGCTCACGTAAAACAAATAAAAATTGATAATCACCGGCCCATTCCGCCTCTGACGACAAATACAAGACCAGTCAGAAAAGCCACCCTAAATTATAATCCATCCAGCACAGATTCGTCTGACATATCAGAGTGAGAGACGACAGACTCTGAATTTTACCAAGACGACCACATACCCAGACCACCCACAGATGAAATACATCGAGCAAGACAACAACGAGACTCGTCCGAAAGCGAAGAAGATATCCCACCACTTGAATTACGTAATAGACTACAAGACAGAGACCTGCGCATTAGAAATGAAGAAATCATGCCACAGACGTCACACGATGACAACACGAAAACACCTTATATCCACATTCAAACTTACTCCCGCAGTGATAAATCGTCAGCTGATACCTATCACACCCCCAGTTCAGGCAGTTCTAGTTTTAACACTAGTGAAAACCAAACACTGCTATACCACAAGAACAAGATTGCTCGTTCAAAACAATCAGATCCTGAAGAAACTATACCCAAGCAGATTGTTGAACCATATACCAGCGATCTTTATGGAGACGAAACAGAACAAGACATGAGAGAAGACAGTGTCAACCCCAGCACAGCTTTGTCAGACCCCAACGATCATAATGACAGAAAAATGGTAGAATTATACCAACAAGAAACAGACATTGATACAGCTAGTTCCATTGAAACCAGTGATGCGGATAGTACATTATTTGTACCAGTCAGCTCCAGCGTCAAACGCGCCTATAAAACAGAATCTGATGACTCAATCCCTAGCAACAAAATTCCGCGTATACAGCACAACTATATCAGACGAAAGATTCTCAAGAAACGCAATCATGTTCCAAAACCAAGCCGAGAAGTGTTAGCCTCATCTCAACTAGTCAAAAACAACAGTGTGCAAATTACTGTGCCCATTGTAACCAGTGCTAACGTTCAGCACAACCAGGTCAGAAGAAAAATCAAGGCGAAACATATACCTGCCTCAAAACCAACAGATGTTCCAGCCATACAAACCCTAACTACAGTAAAACCATCACCGCAATCAAATGATGTTAAGCCATCACCGCATTCGTCAATGTCCTCAGTGTCCCAACAATCAGCAAATGCAGTGTCGTCGCCTATCACACCCGTCACCACTGCTACTCAGTATGATGCTCGCCTAAGCAGTCGGGACATTGCAAGGTTAGAGATGGTGAAGGAACTAGCGAAGCTGTTCTGAAAAACACGCCCAGGTGTTTTATATGTTCGCAAATCCGAACACGGTCAACGCATATGTGAACAAACCTTTTTAACAATGTACTAACTCTCCCCATGTACTCTATTTTCAGTTTTTGACAGTTCAAATGACTTGCTTACAGACTAAGATGTCAAAGCCTCACTGAGAAAGTTATTTTTTCCAGCCTTAGAATACTGATGCCCAGAAAGAAATCAAGACCAGCACACGGAGGATTTTCTTTAGATAGCATAATTGTGAAATAAAAATGTTAAAACAATTGATAACACACGGTGTTACGAGTTTACAGACACCCTTATTTAGTTACATACATTTTCTTAATATTTAGAATGCTACACAACTTTACCTATAACACATGTGTCACACTATTCTGTTGTAACATTCATCTCCACTTTTGTAACTGATCATATTCCACGCTCCATTCACCAGCATTTTCATGCAGACACTTTACACCAGTAGTTTTTTTTTCTTACCTCATACTAATATTTCTTTGATCTATATTATGCTAAACTCCTTGATATCTGCCACCTTGATCAATCATACTGTTCCTACTATGACATCTCTTAACAGCACATAATTCATACCCAAAACTAGTATTGTAGGTTATGCTATTTTTCTCCACAGGATTATTTATTTTCAAATGTACATTATTATTATTTTAGACCCAGATGTATATTAGTACTGTCAAGAATTTTAAACATTCTCCTAAAAAGATTCCATATCCCAACCTTGACTCTCTATAGTAAGATTTTCTTCACTCCACTGTTACATCTTTAACTTACTATTTTTCCTCTCCACTATATTGAGACGACATTCTAGACTTGTGATTTTTTAAAATCCCAATCATATTCATTCCTTGGAATTACAATCATGTTGTAATCAGGAGATCCTTGATGTACCCTTTCCTCGCCACTTATTGACAACAGACACTGCTACAACATTCCTTCTATTCTAACCTAAACTATTACTTGCAACCCTATTGGTTAGGATTTACTATTAGAATATCTAGTGTTTAGTGAATTGATTTTTATCATTCTTTAGTACTTGTGATACAAACAGAAAAGACATAAAAGAAAAAAACAATTAGAATGTTTTTTATATAAGATGCTATATGTTTATATGCCACCCACACACATTTTGATCATGATAAGACAATATTGTAAAACATTGACTGCCCTGAGGGTAGCAGATGAAGAAGAAAATAAATAAATCACCCTATGCCACTCATACCCCCACCAGCTTGATCCCTGATATTCCAACAATATTTTGTTGATATCACAAGTACCCCAAATGACATTTGTGCATGCTGATTTTCTGCAAATGAACAATCCCTTGAGAGCATTAGTATATGCTAACCCCAGATTGAACAAATTGCACCTATTTGTTGATGATGCCTTTGCCCATGTTAAAGAAATAGCATTTGCACATGCTGAACCCACATTGAATACCCCATCACCACATGATAACCACTAATGACACATGAGATGAAGAAGCAACTGGTTATGTATGATGAAGATGCCATTTTATATTAAGGTGAAACTTTATGTTGTCACAGCTGAGATTTTGTTGAAATGTTTATGCACAAAATCCCCCACATTAACATTGGAGGAACAATAATCTTAGTCTTTCGTGGATACGAGATAAGACAAAGAGATAATGAAATATTTTATGAATACCATGGACATGGAACAAATCAGAGCAGATGATTCTTACACATATGAGGACCATATTTGAAGTCATTATTGAAGGATTATCAGTAGACAAGGACCAATAGATTATGATAATCCCATGGAACCACAGGTACTAAGGACACAAAATGGAGATTAAATAATGGAGAAAAAAAAAAATAATGACTGAATAATTGCTATGCCCAGAGGTAAAGGAAATAGAGATGCATCCGCATTTTGGAGAAGATATCTCTTTGATTTTTGCTTATTGCCTTTGTAATATGAACATTGTTGTATAACAAATGACTATTCCTTATCACGAATTACAGAATGTTGTAAGATAGTTGGAATAAATTGACAATTTAAAATACTCATAACATACCCATAATTACAGGAGAGAAAATAAATAAATGATTGATGAAAGTGGACACACTGAGATTTGCTCACCCCGAGGATATTGGATTAAAAAAAAAAAAAAAAAAAAAAAAAATATCTAGATTAGAAATGCAGCAAACTTGGTCAAGGACACCATGAAATAGACCCCCGCCCCACACTTAAGATAACTGACGGATGAGATTTTTGAATTATAAGTACCATAAGTCACCCATCTGGCTGTAGTCAGCGGATGTTACAGGCACCACATAACTCTGACTAACCCTCGACCAGCGAAGGCAGAGTTGGTGTCGAAATTTTGCACATATGTAAAAAGACATGTTTTTGTTCATGTTTTAGTAAAGTCTAGACATTTATGTTAATAGTTCTATAAATGATTAGTTGATATATTGATGATAAATATTCGCAAATATAGTACATGGACAATTAATAAGGATATATTTCCAGTACAGAATAAGAGGAATAGGAAGGATCCACATTTTAAATATTGGAGCACCATGAGCGAGGAATTGGACTTATAAAGAAAATGGAAATGGTACACTGTATGCAAGGATAACCAGAAATAATATGGATAAATAGTAGTCAGAGTGCCAGGAACTTTGTCTTACGAGAATATTGTAGATTCCTCACGATCAATTGATTATTTTCTTCCTTTCTATGTCACATTTTTTTTTGAGTGATGACCCCAAAATTTTTTTTCATCTCATATTGTCAAAAGTTCTTACATCTCAGTTGATAGTTCCATAAATAATTGTTTGATGTGTTTTGCATAAAGGTATTGCTAGATAAGGTACATAGGGAGTTACTAAGGATGAATTCTCAAGATAACAGGAGGACTAGAATAGATACAATGATATTGGAACACCATAAATGATACATTGGTGTTATGAAAAAAAAAGGAGACAAATATAAATTGTATACAAGGATGCCTCGAGAGTGACAACATGGATACATATTGTCAAGAGTATAAGCAGTTGTCTTAAAAGAGAAAATAAAGTAATACGGAACCCAATGTAGAAAATTCATGATGATTTGGAAACTATATTTTTCTTTTCCCTTATATTTCATAATATGATAGTAACACATTCGTCTGTTGGTTGCTGAATAATTTGATGTTTGAAAACTGATGTATGGTAAGTCAAAGAAGATCTTTGAAGAATAAATATATATATAGAATAATATTTCTAGGGAAGAGTTCACAAAAAAAAAAATACTGTATTGACAGAAAAGAAGGAATGATTAGAAATAACTGACTAATGGACAGGATCACCACCAGACGTACGGATATTAGAGGCAGACATCACATAGTTTAGAAAAAAAAAAGGAATGTAAAATAGAACATTTTTTCTACAGTGACGGACTTAGAACGAATTTATACACTTACCATTTGGAAAATGTCAATAACCAGAAACATTCAGATAGATAAATAAGGATAAGCCATGAGGTTTCAATGCTTTTATTGTGAAAAATGATTACTTATAAAAATGATGCTGGTCGTATTATCGTCTGATAAATATGCATATTATGTCTAGAGATGTTTTCTACATGTAATAATGAGCAAGTGGCTCATTCACTGAAAAAAAAAAGAGAACATGATGAGTACCCATGAGAACATTGGCTATTTTATGAAAGTGGATTGCCATTACCATAGGAATTAGAGATTTTGGACATTTCTTGGAATATTGCAGAGTACTTGGGAAATAGAATAAATAAGTACGCCAGAAAAAAAAAAAAAAGATTTTTTTTTAGTACTTGCAGGCTTTTAATATGGAGCAAATAACAGTACAGAAAAGAGATAACACCCCCCACCATATCCAAGAGAATGTAATCAACTATATTTTGAATGAAATGTAATAGATTATGATAATCCAGCCAAGTTCTGCAAATAAGATAGTTTATTGTTCATTCCCCAGTGTTGCCACTCGTCACATTTTTTTTTAGTGATGACCTTATGAGTGTTTTGCAGATTTTGTTGGGCAGTGTTGCCAATTTGTAAATTTGGTGAAAAAATATTATGATGTGATGAATAAGTTACACTTTTTGAAGTTGATGTCCACTACTAGTTTTTTTTTACATAGCAGACGACCTCATATAGACATAGGACCCCAGTATAGGAATTAGATTAAATTTTTTGGAAATATTTTTGGACTTAGAAAAATTTTTGAACTTTAAATTTTTCTGAAAAATTTTTTTTGAACTTAGAAATTTTTGGGGATGGATTTTTGTTATTGATAGTACTCAAATGTCTCCCTACGGGATACATTTGCGGAGCCCCGGGATCTATATGTGGCCGTGTACATAGTTGTTCCTTTGGAAACAGACTATATTCTTACAAGACAGAGGAAGCACAGACCACCCCATAATTTTATATTTTATGAGAAACAGAAAATAATAAATAGTGTCACATATTTAGGGTAGAGTCGCTTCTACACGCCATTTCTAATAATTGGGTGATTTCCCCTGACCAATCGGATAGCTCAGATTTACCCCGGGGAAAGTGGAACAACGACGCCATTTTGGCAGTAGAATGAAAGAGCGCAACTCAAGAGGTCGTATCTGGTCCAGCTCTACATATTTCTTAGTTTGAGAAAATCAAACTTCAACATTTCTTATAAAATGTGTATTTCAGGACATTGAGTGGTTAAACATTTCTTACTGGCGTAAGTAGTGACAATCGTTAAATATGTATTTTGAATAGAGCTCCCAACCCTAGTCGCAGCAGAACTAGGTTCGAGGATTTGAGTCAATTTGCAAAAAAATGTCTTACACCTCAAACCATGTAGAGTAGAAAATATTCTTGTGTGGGAAAGCATTTAACTCAAGGAATGCTTATGACGATAAAGAAATCAAGGACAAATCTGAGGAGATGGGTAAATGTCGTCGAACCTAAAATAAGACTGTAACTTAAAGGAAGGAACACGGTGGAATGAGAAGGTTCGCCATATTTGACAATTGAGTAGGCCTACGAGACAAAGATGCAAAAAGGGATTTTTGCATCGATGAAAGCATCTGATGAGATGATAGAACGTCATTATGCTTATTATTGTAAAAATGTTCTGAATTCCAGACTTTGTTGAAATTTTAAGTTTCATGCTGAAAGATATTTAAAGTTTTGCATGAAATCGAACGCTGTTGAAAAGGTGAATTACTACAGTTTTGAGATCTAGATAAGAAATCTGTCCATTTCAATTAAATTCGCTACATCAACACCTAAGAGAAGAAAATCGAACCTGGTAACACAAATTTAAGAGAGAAATCTAAATCTCTGGTGATTAGGCCAGTTAAACATCTGCTCTCTGTAAAGTAAACTGAAAATACTGCATATACCGGCACTGCTACATGAAGGTAATATGGTGCCGTTCCAGTCCTAAGGAACACCTGCCCCGGCTACATTAGCTTCTCGTGTTGGTTTTTTTTCTCTCTTACACACTTGTCGCGAGAGGAAAGATATAATGATATTGATAGTATCCTGGACAAATAGATGTATCAGATGATACCAGGAAAGTGCCAGATAAGAGACTGGTCTTACAAGAAATACCCCATTCTCTGAAAAGAGTAATTGTGTATCGACATCAACGGTATAGTCAAGCTGTATAGGTTCCTAGATGAGATGGTAATGTGCTATCTAGATTCCTATGGGCTCCTCTCCAGACTAACCTTGACAATAACTCTGCTAGGGGTAATTAACTACACAACAAGAAATTTAAACCAAATTTAAATAATTCGATAAAGACTGTTGGTACAATTTAGAATTTATTTATGTACAAGATCTTTTCTTTTTTGTTCTTTGTTAATTTTTCAAATAAAATTCAATTGAATACAAAATAAAATTATGGGTCACTTTCACACACTCATCTATCTATCTATCTATCTATCTATCTATCTATCTATCTATCTATCTATCTATCTATCTATCTATCTATCTATCTATCTATCTATCTATCTATCTATCTATCTATCTATCTATCTATCTATCTATCTATCTATCTATCTATCTATCTATCTATCTATCTATCTATCTATCTATCTATCTATCTATCTATCTATCTATCTATCTATCTATCTATCTATCTATCTATCTATCTATCTATCTATCTACCTACCTATCTACCTACCTAGCTACCTACCTACCTACCTACCTACCTACCTACCTACCTACCTACCTACCTACCTACCTACATATCTATCTATCTATCTATCTATCTATCTATCTATCTATCTATCTATCTATCTATCTATCTATCTATCTATCTATCTATCTATCTGCCTAACTACCTACCTATATGCCTGTCTATCTGTCTATATGTTTAATCTTACTTAATCTTGTTTAATCTTAAGTCGTTCCTCTTCTACCATGAAGTGTAGAAGTATGGAAGAGAGAGCGCAATACTATCCTATTAGCTGTCTTCCTCCTGGCCTGGTTCCATCCTAGTCCTCGGTACTTCAGGGATTGTCTAATGTTGTCCTCCCAGCGGACTCTGGGTCGTCCTGGAGATCTGGGTCCCTGGCTCTTATCCACTTGTCGTGGTAGCCGATCTTCTCCCATTCTGCAGCAATGGCCTAACCATATTAGACTGGGACATCTAATCTATCCAATTCTAATCAAATCGTACTTTATAGCATCTTATTATTCTATGCGTACGTAAATCCATCCATCAACTTATCCATCCACTTACCCATCCATCCTTCCATCCACTCATCCATCCATTCATCCACCCACTCAACCACCCCATCATCCATTCATCCATTTATCCATCCAAATATCCATCCATCCACTCATCCATCCATCCAACCAACCATCCACCCGCCTATCCATTCAACTATCTATCCACCCACACACACTCATCCATCCATCCACTCATCCATCCGTCCATCCACCCACCCATCCATCTATCTAACCATCAATCCATCCAACCATCCACTCCTCCATCCATCCATCTACTCATATATCCATCTACCCATCCACACATTCATCCAACTATCCATCCATCCATCCACTCATCCATCCATCCATCCAACCATCCATCCATCCAATCATTCATTCATCCAACCATCCATCCACTCATCCATCCAGCCATCCATATATCCAATCATTCATCCATCCAACCAACTATCCTCTCATCCATCCACCCACCCATTCACCCATCCATCCATCTCTTTCTTTCTAACCTTTAAACCAAAATTATGTCAGATCTGCCGTTTTGGTGTTAGCACAATACCTTCTGAGATTTTTCCCGGTAGTATCTAATCACTAGCCGCACTTCGAAGCACACTTTTTCCAGCCGCCAATTTCCATAACATTACCTGACCTCATAAATATTTTCCTTGTCCGTTCATTTATTCCCCAACGTCAAAGAATATTCGTACAGCAAGATCTCAAGCCTGGTTCAGTGTCGTGCAGCCAAAAGAGACATCTTTATTCGCGTCCACGAGATGGTATGTCCATTCGTGCGTGTGTGTATGTGTTCATTTTGCATTATTCACATAAATGTCCCAGGAGTACAGCGTGGAAATATCTGTGCGTTTTTCTTCATGTATTTGTTAAGATACTCAGTTTCTCTAAATCGTCTGATTGAAAGTATCGTTGCTACGGAAACAGTTGCTGAGGCTGTCTTTAAAAATACCATTGATGCTTAATTTATTTTCCGAAACAATTCAGGGGGCGTACATTATGTGTTCATGTTTACCGGAGGACCGTTTATTTATCAAGGTATAAAACGCGTGTGTGTGTGGGAGAATTGATAGAAGGGTGTTGGGGGAATACTACTATTGTTGTTGTGACATTTGAGTATTAGGTTAGATGGTAGTTCGAGCTTCATTTGAATGCCTGGGTAGTATTCAAGACTTTAGTGAGTCCAAGTATATTTGGGGAAAGTGCTTTTTTGGGAATGTTTGTGAGATTCGGCTTTGCGAGAGTGTTAAGAGTGTTAGGATGACCCAAAGTGTATTCGGATATTAGGGGAAGATGGTGATCTGAATTTGTACTGGAAGGTTGATTATGTGTCGCCCGGGTCCTTCCGCGTCATGACACGTTAAGTAAGAATTTGTCGAGAGTTTTCCTGCCAAGTGTTCAATTCTTTGCTCCCAAGGACTGCCTAGTACGCCATTTTGGTTATACTAAGATTTCCTCTGATTAAACATTCACATAAGCCCACCCAATAAAAAATTGATAGACTTAATAAGTATAGCCATCAAGTGGGTCTGAACATCAGTCTAAAGAAGACACTCAATGTGGGCAATCCTGAGCCAATAACAATAAGGAACCAGTAGCTAGAACAGACAGACATATTTACATACCTATTATGCATAGTAACACCAGACGGCAGAAGACATCAACAACACAATGAATAAAGCGAGACCAGCTTTTGCTTGTCTAAACAACATCTGGAAGTCGTCCCAGTACAGCACAAACACACAATTAAGATTATATGAGAGCTGTGTACTTTCTGTGCTTCTTTATGGTGCGTAATGCTGGAGAGTAACAGAGCAGGAAATGTCGAAATAGTCCTCTTTCCACACAATCTGCCTAAGGAATATTCTCCGAATATTTTGGTCTTATACTATCACCAACCAAGAACTGCTTACTCGGACCAACCAAGAGAACATGCACACCATCATAGTTAGCAGACGCTGGAGTTGGGTTTGCTCTTCTTGTCAGAAGAGACCCCGATGCCATGACAAGAACAGCTATGCTATGGACTCCTGAAGGAAAGCAAAAGAGAGACCGACCAAAATCAACTAGGGAGAGATATTTGGGGGCCACGTGATGCAAAGAATGAACCAGAGCTGGGGCACTGCACGAAGGATGGCCGCCGACCGAACAAAGTGGAAGCAGTTTATTGCTGCCCTACAAGACGCCACTAGACGTGATGGCCACTGACCGCTTTAACAGCCGGTGTCTAAGGATCAAAGAAGACGAAGAAGCGGATTTCCTCATCCGTATGTTACCGGGCCCGAAAGAGGAAAAAAAAAATTAAAAAAAAACACTATAACATACCACTGGAGTCGTTAGAACCGATTAAAGAGGGTTGGGCATTGGATCAGCTACCCCGGTCTGTAGAAACATTTTAGCCACAAAAACTAGAACAAACAGCATGTGCGAGACGTCACAGACTTTCATGGGTGGGTACTGTCGTAAATTTATTTAGAGAGAAAGAGTCTTAGAAATAGTGGTCCGGTTTAGAGTGGAGAATGATGATGAAATCTCAATGATAGAAAGGTTACAGAGTAACTAGTTGCTTCACAGTGTGCTGGGGAGAGAAAAGACAGACTTATTTACGACAAATCGTTTTTCTCAATCTACTCTTCATACCTCCTGGTCAAACAATTATTTGCCAGTTTCCAGACACACACCTGCGCTCACACCGATTTGGTGCTTCAAACACACAGACGCACGTGGATACAACTATATTAAGCAAATAGGGGAAATGTTGGGCTTTGGGTATTTCCAACACAGTGCTAACTAGGTTTATGATGTTTATTAACCAAAAAAAAACCCAATCACAAACAAATATCAAGTGTTACATAAAATTATCATAAGTACAGAAAATGCAACTAACAAGGTGGGGAGGGGGTGAAGAAGATTGGTATCGACTACGCCCTTCCCGCTTATTAGAAAAAGATGAACCCAGTCCAAAGATAGATAGTTATCAGGAACATAGGTAATGTAACCTAAGAGTGAAGTTAATTACTCTGAAAGAGGGGTTACAATACTAGGTATGGGTGGTAGAAAAAAATCCCGTTATCCCAAATTGTTCTTCCCTTTACTAAGCAATTGAAAGGGAGGGGGTTAAACAGAGTTAACAAAATATCCCACTTAAAGGAACAATGCGGGGTATACAGAAAATGTATTGCCCGGTAGGCAAGTTAACAAATGGTTTGCAAAACAATTAGATTTCCTGTCATTCATGCACGCGCGTGAGGATCCACACTCATATACACACACACACACACACTTACCGATTGCAGCATCAGACAATCCATAGAATTATATAAACAACAATTACTCTTGACACGTGAAAATGTCTGGTACTTCGATGTCCCGCCCCAGATGTAGCGAGGTTTGCTGACAACGAATATTCCCACTAATCGCCGGACTTGAAGACTCAGAGTTCTTATGTTTTATTATATGAAAAGGAGTCTATGGGATGGCACTGACACAATCCAATACAGGGGTGAAAATGAGGTCTCTTTAATTTCGCTGCTGGAGGTAAAATTCCTTCAAGGCGTGATGATAGCAACTGACCGGTATGGTTTAAATCCAGTGAGGAAAAATTAGGCTCAGTCACAGTCAGGTAAATATGTATTCTCTCACAGTAGAGCAGTAAATAAATTATCGCTACTGGCACTGTTCATCTTCCAGTTTATATTACAGATTGTAATTAAATTTGATGATTTATTTAAAAAAAAGTTCTTGGGGGTGCTTTCTTTCATGTAATTGATAGCTAGGTCGCATCGGACCGCCACAAGAATTATATTTAAAAATGTTCCATCAATATATCTGGAAGTTAAGAACCGAGTCTGAAAAGGACTCTGTATGATTTCTCTATTGCTGGGATTGCAAAGGTTACGATCACTCTGTAGGAAGAAAAAAAACCATGTAATATACCGAAAAATCAAATAACATTCTAAAGCGCGATGAATTTCCCGTTAAGACTATATATACCCTCGCGTATTTAATTATGTATTTAATAAACACTGCGCGAGTTCTAATGGTTGAAACCCACATCTATATATATATATATATATATATATATATATATATATATATATATATATATATATATATATATATATATATATATATATATATATATAGGACTTAACTAAATTTATTAATTATAAATTCCTTTGCGACTATAAAAGTTACTTTAGCATTTAAGCCTCTATTATTTTTGGAAATAATATAACAGGTTTAACATTACATTTACAACTGGGAACTATTGAGATGGTTTAATTTAATAAATTTAAATTAACACAATATCCAGTGAAATAGAATGAATGAACTAGACCACTGATCATTAGACACAGTTATATTTTACCGTTTTGCACAGAATAGAATTCACTGCAAATATATATGAAAATCCAGGGGAAAATCTATAACAAGATTTCAATATCGCTAGTGCTTCTGTCAAGTTCTGGCCAACGCGTGATAACATGCATTTCTTCATGGTCTGTATATCTACAACTGGAATGCAAGATTGAGGGGACATGTGAAATTTGACACCTTTTTTTATCTCAGAAGACTTTTGGGGATCTGACCGCCAGACTAAAGAGAGAAGCCGCCCCTGGTCTCTCGTATCTTCGCTCGCTGCTTGCGCCGGCTTTCCCGTTCGTTCCCACTGCGATCGGTTTCGTGTTTAACACCGAGATGTGAAATACCGGCAGGAAACTTGCGTCGCTCGTTTCAGGGACCACTACTGCCTTTGATAGCATGCCGCCAGTCCTTCCTGAGATCTCCCCCAGTGTCTTTGATCCTGGTCACTACTATCGTTTGATGCTGGCAACGCCCTCCACTGGCCAAGATAATCAAAATACCTGCATATGATTGCTCAGGAGATGTCCATGGGCGTGATTTAATCTCTCCTTAAATCAATGCGATGACCAGAATGAAAGGTAGATAAACTGTCCACATATTAATCAGCAAACGTGTTGACCATCTGCGTGGAAAGGTTGCATAGCTAATGAGTCCAGGTGAGAAAAAAAATCCCGTTTGACGAAAAGTTACAATATATTCGGGGGCACTGATGCTATACGAAGGGGTCGTTACAAAGGGTCGTACTATATCATCCAACGCTTCAGGGTCAATTAGGGTCAGCTAAGTTCGTCTGTCACAGGTACCTGTGTATAAAGTAGGGATTTAAGTGGTGCGACTTAGTCACAAACGTTGATCTGATGACGAGAACCAGACATGTACCAGTGCAACAAAGACATGAAAAGAGGACGCTAGCGATGGTTTAAGACACACGCTGAAGAAACCTGTTGATAGCACTACTAGGCAGTCCTTGTTCCGGAGTCCCCAGGGCAAGAGATGTATAGATAGACTGAAGAACACAGTCATGAAGGAGAGAGGTGGAGATAGAAATGAAAATAGCAAGAAATTAAATGAGCTGATGGTACGCGACAGGAGGATTTGGTACGTGTTTGTTGAAGGCTTATCTTTCTCGTGGAGCTAAAGGATGATTGATTGATTGGTTGTGTGATTGATTGAAGGTTTCCTTATGTCTACGTTTTAAAACAAACATGATTATTACTCGTTGGACTTAATGTTAATGTTAATCAGAATCGACGTCATTGCACTCCGGGCAACCCCATAGGTGCTCAGCCTCCCTCAGCAAATGTTGAATTATTATGAATGCTAATTGTTCCTGAAACTGTTTGTTTGCAATGTACATACATAGAAATTGTTGGACATCGTTTGCATGTATCCCATAGTATTGAGTTGTATAAAGTGTTTGCTTGCAATTTATAACATTCATAAAGTATCATCATCATCATTCAGCATCGTTGTCGTCATCATCATCATCATACCATCATCACCATGATATCATCCTTACTTTCCTTTCGCGCTGTATGGAGCATGGAGCTACCACTGCTGCTGACCTCTTTGCCGGATGCCTGTGCTTTTGCGGCAGTGGTTACTAAAGTGCCTTCTTTATCATTATGAGGTTGCCAGCCCCCCCAAGTACAACCTCATAATAGTCGTCTTGTACGACATGCCTGAGGAAGTAGTAGTCCAATTCTTTCTTTGTCTCAGAAGAGATCCCCCCCCCCCCCCCCCGGGAACTAGACGGGGCTTTATCGCTATGAAGATTTATAAAGGTAGGTTAAGAACATCCAATATATAAAATCCCAGCTTTTTCTGTCAGTGCGTAACGCTAAGGGATGCAACTTTGGTTGAAAGTTAGACATTAATTGTATTGTTTCCCTTTTATGTACTCCCCCGAAAATAGTAACACTTACCAAAGAAGAATGCGCAAATGACGGTGTGCATACAAAATATTTATAGAATATGTGATCCCGTATACACACATTGGGATCCTCGCTGCTGCTACGAAGTTCGTGTACTGTGGTGATGCACAGTGGTTTTTGTTAATACTTTTGAATAAGTAAAACTGCCGTTAGGTATTGGTGCTTTTGAATTTAATTCCCGTCTTATGACGGGCTTTTACACTAGTGCAGATATAAAAACAAAGAAAAACATAACAGAGGATTAGCGTTTTTTAATGCGCTGGTGTGGTCCTTGAGACACTATGTTATAAGCGCAAAGGCAAGGTTGGTTTTAGGTTTTTCGAGGTTCTAAGCAAGTGTGAACTTGTGAGGACCCTGTTTATCGACAACCAAACATTTGTACGCAAGGGACCTAAAAGTGCGAGCCCTTATCCAAAAGCCTCAGTTGCCCACGCATAAAACAAGTGTAGGAGGCACGGAGCACTTTACTGGCACCACGTACTGTAGAGTGAATGCTGCAGTCAGGTACGGAACACTTGACAAGTGATTCCTGACTAGGTAGCAGGCACTTAACTTAGGAACGAAGCACTGTACAGTAATTCTTGCTTGAAAAAAAAAAAAAAAAGATATATTGCACTGTGTTGTAGCTATTATAATCCATTAAGCAGATGTTTCTACCGTTTCTTTCTTTATAAGGCAAAATACTGATGAGATCAAGAGGAAAGATGTTTTTATGTTTGCTTCTTAATGTATTCATTTATAGTGTGTAAAGAAATGTTATGATATTTATCTAATTTGATCCAAAATATATGGTGAGAAATTATTATTTGAATGTTTATTCCAAACAGGTAGCGGTATGGTGCATGTAATTGGATCATAATTTGGGCAGTGAATAATAAGTAAATAATATTGCATATAATTGTACATCTGAATTTTTTATTGATTAAAACTGTTAAACTAAAATAATGTTTTCTGTAGCGCGAGACGCAGTTTGTATTGAAAAAGAATGAGGGGGGGGGGGGGGGGGGGGGGGGGCGGCGAGGGCTGGAAAGGGGGGGGGGGGGGGGGGAATTCATACTTGTCGGATGCAATTTTCAAAGGTGAAGGGTTAAGGTTCAATTTGATTGAGGTGGACCTAATACAATTGTATAAGGTTTTTGCTGGCAGAAGCTTATACGGTTTAAAGACATCTGATGGTCACACTACCAAGACTAAGCACTATGGATCCAACTTTCATGCGAAGGGCTGATATATATTTTAATATTCAAGAATCTCAAGAAAGTGACAAACACGAAAAAAAACCTTCTAGAATTTCAAGACTCTGAAATATGTAATGATTGCGCCCCTCAATTTCATTTTCTCACGATTCCCATATGGCTGTACATTCAGTCTCATAAGATTTCACTCTAACAAATGCTGAGTGGAGGATTTCAAAGTGTGAAATGTTAGGCATTCCTGCTCCAAAAATAAAGAGTCATGCTAGCGAAAGCTGAAAGTCAGTCTTGGAAAGCCAATAAAATTTGACAATATAATTAGTAATGGAAACTGATTGTTCCGAACTATCAGTCAAGAAGTTGCGCTCTCTCATTAATGTTATAAGAAAATACGTGACGTCATTGAAATTAAGAAAAGTTCAGATTACTGTGATAAATTTACAAACTATCTTTCAAAACCCATATTTAAGTATTTTAATGAAAGTCACATCACAGAAGCTAAAACCTGAAGTACAGATATTGAACTATATCCACTTGCCACTGCACTACAAGGGAGCCACGGTAGCATAGTGGTTAGTGCACTGGCTTCCTAGCTCAGTGGTCTATGGTTTGATCCCCAGATGATGTGGGATTTTTTTTAGACCGCAAACGGCTCCTGGGTCGACCCAGCCCCAATTGGGTACCAGAGCAACTTCTGGGAAGGTTAAGGCGGCCGGCGTGATGCTGACCACATCACCCCTAGTGTGCCGATGGTCAAGAAAATATGGGCCTAACACCATATTCCCAATATGCCTCAATGGGCGTGTAACGGGATCCTTTACCTTTACTGCACTACAAACACCCATTTTTGTGCATTATAAGGCCCCAGGTATATCTGATTATACTTGGTATTTCCACAATTCACTTACAAAGATGTCGAAAACGTAGAGGCCTCAACACCGCAATTTCCAACAAGTTTTGCACATATCTATTAAACAATGGTTCTCACTATGATAGGGTTTCAAGTGCAGCTTACAACCAATCTGTTTGGGTTAGTTTTGATATTATAAAATAGTTTCTAGTATGCCATCTATCCTGTTTTACTTTATTAATACTCTTTATTTATACAGAGCAGAGTTCTTACCAAATAGAAAAAAATAAACACATTTATCACGTATTATTGCCTTGGTTTTACAGGCATATCCATTTTTCAATACATTCAATAAAGCATTAATTAAATTTATGCGCGGGTTACTGATTTATTTTTACCTTTAAGGCTGCAGTGACTGCCTCTACCTCCATTTGCATGCTGGAAGTTGTTATCTTCTGCTTTTCCATTGCCCCATGTTCTACACTCTCTGCCAAGGCTGATGATTACATGCTGGTAATTAATCCAGTTCTCATCTCACATCCTCCACGCTTCCCCTTTGAATATGTTTTCAACTGTGGCCACCTGCTTGATCGTTGTCTCTGCCTGTGCCATCCACGACATCCCTCTCTTTATTCTTGCTCCCTATGTCAGCTATGTTTCAATGCAGGGGGAGGGGGGGGGCGTTTGTCGGTGGTTACTCACATATAGGCTTTTGCTTGGGCCATCGCGCATCTGGTTCTAAACGACAGCACTCCAAGCATGTACCGGATTGCCACAATGGGGGTATTTCGCGTACCGCCCAAGAATATGCGCATCCCTTCATTCTAAATGCGTTCTAGTCGTTCACATTGTGTTACTGACAGCGTGAGTATTCCCAGCCCATACTCAATGGCCGATATGACTGTTGCGTGCATATTTTGACGCACATTTTACAAAAATCGATATGGCTATTTAATATGGGAAAAATATAGACATGCATTCATTTGTGTATGAAAATGCTGTTTATGGTAAAAGCGAGATAATCCATGTTTGATTCACACTTTTGATTATAGGAGTAATCGTTCTGGATATTGATCCAGCGCAAGGATATTGCGCTTGCGTTTGTACTTATTTTTTAGGGCCAGAAAATATATTAATTTGCTTATTGTGTTTATGGCCTGAATTCATATGTATTACATATTATTAGTACAAGTAGAATCAGTCCTATATTGTATATTTTGGATGGGTAGGAGGGACTAGATTCTTGCTAGCGGAAGTATGAGTTGTCTCGTCAAGTCGTGATGAGTTCCGATGTACTGCTTACAAATGGCTGGGTACGTTTTTCTAGAGCTGGTCCTTTCGTCAGAAAAAGATGTCTTACGAAGTGGTTTTTCTACTGAAGGAGATGGTGTCTCTACGATAGTTTGTGTTAGAGACTCTCCTTATGTCAGTATATAGATGATTCGGACTCCAGGTAAACCCAGCTCCTATTTTTGATGATCTCTCGTCGGTTAGGCCTAGCTTGACTTTTGGTGCTTCGTTATGCTAGTGTCGTGTTTGGTATCGACGAAGATGACAGATTTTCCTGCAGCAGTTATGGCTACGTGAAATTAACCTGATCACCGTAGAGCTGTATGGAAACATTTACGAAATCATTTATATAACCATTATAAATTAACTCTGGCTTATATTCTCCTTCCTATGAATGAGTGAACGACAACTCAGGGAGACAGCCATGTTGGATTTCGGTCATCATATGTTTTGATCACTGCCAAGAGAACAGATTATTTATCTTATTATCGGACAGTGACAGGGAGATCTCAATCTTGCTAGAAACCCCCTTTCGTGGTTTCATAATATATACTACAAACTATGGACGTCAAGTAACTTTGGTTATTTATCGATCCGCCTTCACTGACGCGTTTAGTCAGATAGGGGGATGTGGCCATAATGTATCATGACATTGAACTTTTGATGTACTGCCCATTATTTCTGAATGTGTCATGACTTCAGATCTGCTATGTATACCTACAAATTGATATGTCAACGAACCATGATGTACTCGTATGTCCCAGTGTGTACGTCTGAATAAATTGAGTAAACTAAGATTCCAGCAGTCTGCATTGGTGCCTTGTAGACACAAGTGTGAGTGGTTATATTGGTCAGCACACGAACAGTACACCATTCGCGGTAATCACACTCTACACTTCTACTTCATACATACACCATCCTGCGTCGGCTGAAGTGACCAAGTTTAGGGCCTGCTTCCCCTGGAGCCTTTGCCTTCCCTAACTCAGGACTAGGGTGAGTTACCCATTTACAGCTGGGTAGACTGGAGCATGCCTGATCTCAACAACACACCACTCTTCCTTACAGAGCAGACAGACTGATACTTTACAGTGGCGAGCCAGATTCCTGGGTCCAGCTTACGCAGTTTTGTGTTGAGAATCACAGTTTACAGCTGAAAGAACATTTGTTTGAACACATCAACACCAGTAGGACAGTTTTACAGTCGATGTCAGCTTGACCTGTATTACCGATAGGATGCTGTATCTAGGTCAGCGCTTGTTGACAGTTTTTCGCTGTACAGACAGTATTACACAGGACAGTGGTATCAAGTGTAGAAAATATCTGGAGCAATATTGTTGACATTTCTCAACGTACAGAAGAATCACAGTGTTGTTGAACATAAAGTGCATAGTTCATCGTTGGTTCTTCAAATGCTCAACAGAGAAAAATTGACAGTGTAATAGTTTAAAATTAAATCTATTACTGAATAAAGTGGCAAGTTATTAGTATTAAAATAAACTGTGCCTGCTTTACAACACTATACCTGCAACACATTCCATTCATGACATAAATGATATTGTATGCTATATGCTATTTATGCTTACATGTTATTTGTTTATATGTGTAGGGGTTTATATGTTGCGGGCCTGGATGGGTGGTGACTAGAACAGGAAATACCGAATAATATTGGTCTTGTTCTGGCGTTCGATAGGGAGCAATTTCTTAATTGAAATTTGCATGCAACATAGTTTGCAAATATTTGGTTAGTTGTGACGACTGTTTCATATTTGTATTTGTAACATTTTTTGTGTTCCTTAGTTTTGTTTGATTTGTTTGTATAATTGTAGGTCTCATCTTTTCTTTCATTTCAGTTTTTTACACCCTTATGTTTATTTACTGTGGCGTTATTTGTCTTGTTATCTTATGGCAGTTATCATCACGGTTTCTGTGATCATTTTTTTCATTTCTCCTATTTAATTTAATTTGATCTCTGCAAATGTTTTCATATTGTCTTTTCTTGTTTGTCCTTTGTAATGTCTTTAGTTGACATATGACGTATAGTGGTATACACTGATAGTATAGTACAGATCAGTACTTTCTGATTGTTATTGTTATAAAACAAAATGTACAAGACCTTTGTAAGGCTTGTCTCCCAAAGTGATTGGTAAAGGGAAATATTTTTTTCCACAGGTACTCAAGTGATCTTTGATTACAGTGAGGTATACAAGACCTTTGTAAGGCTTGTCCCCACAGTATTTGAGATACAATTATTGTTGTCCACAGGTACTCAAGTTATCATTGGTTATTATAAACCATACAAGTTTGGACTAAGACTAAGTCTAAGGTATAGACTTGTCTCCCATTAACTTGAAAGAGGGTAATTTATTTACTTTTTCAGGTTTCCGATTTAAGAAGACAATATGTCTACATTAGATTATTTTATTGCTCAAGGAAAATCTCTTGATAAGACTGGAAAAGACTTAGAACAATGGGCTGTTGCTCAATATGACAAAGCATTAGCTGCAGAAGAGAAAAAAACTGCTGCTGCTGTTGAAGAAAAAAAAGCTGCGGCTGAGGAGAGAAAACTTCAAATAGAAGAAAAAAAAAGCTGCTGCAGAAGAAAGGAAAGCAATAGCTGAAGAAAAAAGATTAGAAAAAGAAGCTGATACTGCTGCTGAACTTAAGAAATTGCAGATGCAAGTGGAGGAAAGGAGATTTGATGCAGAACAGAAAAAATTAGAAGCTGCTGCAGAACAGAAAAAAATTAGAAGCTGCTGCAGAACAGAAAAAATTAGAAGCTGCTGCAGAACAGAAAAAACTAGAAGTTGCTGCTGCTGCAGAACAGAAGAAATTAGAAGCTGCTGCAGAACAGAGAAGATTAGATAGAGAAGCTGAAGAGAGAAAAGCAATAAGAGAACATGAGTTTGAATTAGAGAAATTAAAATTGACATGTATGAGTAATGTTAATCAGGCATCTGGTGGTAATGGTAAACCCTTCGTGTACAAGGTCAAGGTACCAGCGTTTAACCCTACCAGTGATGACATAACATTTTGGCTTTCTAGATTTGAACGGGCTTGTCGATCTCATAATGTTGACAAATCACAGTATGTGAATCAGTTGTCTGAAAATCTAAAAGGGGAGTCTCTGAGTAAGTTATATTTTGTTGAAGAGGCCGACAAAGATAATTATGATGCTGTTAGGGCAGCGTTGATAAAGAGATATCAGCTGTCTGAAGAAGGTTATCGTCTTTTGTTTAAAACAATGAGACCTGAGGTAGGTGTAGAATTCTCAGAATTCATCTCAAAAGCACGAATTACACTTTCACGATGGATTGAATTATCCAAAACAGAGAAAACATTTGATGGTCTTACAGATTTATTGCTAAGAGACAAGGTCATGTCTTCTGTAAATAAATCATTCCTAGAGTTTTTACATGAGCGTAAACCTAGTACAATAAAGCAAATGGAAGAATATTGTGACCAGTATGCCACGGCACACCCTGACATGATTCTTAGTAACTCTAACATTAAAGAGAGTATGCCAGTTGCTTCGGCAACAGAATATAATCAGAATTACTCACACAAATTCCAAGGAGCTAAAAATAAATTTGATAAAAAGGTTAATTGGAATAAGTATCAAAACCAAGATAACCACTCAAATCAGAGTTCTTCTTTGAAGAACTGGAATCGGGCTGATAGTCCTCGACACGCGAGGGGTACCCATAATGTTAGAAATTCTCGGAAAGGGAGTAGCTATAGGAACTACCCAAGTGCTTCATGGAGAAAAAAGAAACAATATTACAGGGA
Organism: Oreohelix idahoensis; assembly: GCA_024509875.1. Classification (NCBI taxonomy): domain Eukaryota; kingdom Metazoa; phylum Mollusca; class Gastropoda; order Stylommatophora; family Oreohelicidae; genus Oreohelix; species Oreohelix idahoensis. Next base: position 96,504 of record JAMPIV010009199.1, on the reverse strand, counting down.
TACTCAATATAACGAGCATGATGATTATGATCATGAATATTATGATTCAAACCCAAATAGGGGTTATAACAGAGGCAATAATAATTATAGAGACAATTATAACCGAGGTAGATCACAACACAAAAGACATGGTAAATCGTATTACCAGGCTAACTCTGCACAACAGGAGTTCCACGACACCGATAATCAGAATAATGATAAAAAAGACTCCAATAGTGTAGCGAATTCCGCTTTTGATTTTGCTAGAGCATCTGAGTGTTCGCAATGCAAAACATTATTCGATCCAACCACAGTGTCTACTTTAAGCTGCGGTCACCCACTTCCCGCTCTCCATGCGTCAATCGCGCATAATGGAAGGGGTGCTCTTGTCTTTAATAGGGGCCTAATAGATGGTACTCCGGTATCAATTCTTTTCGACTCGGGGTGCACTACCATTGGAGTGAGACAATCACTCGTAAATCCTTCTCGAGCTACAGGCAATATAGTCAAATGTGTAACATTTGGTGGCACATTGGAGAAGTACTCCACTGCCATTATCAATATTGCTACGCCTTTCTTTACAGGAGAGGTGCAAGCATGTCTCTTGCCGAATCCGATCGCTGATCTTATCATCGGTCGCATTCATGGAGTGAAAGAATGCACTCCACAGCAAATTTCTAATTGGGAAAATGTTAATATGCAATCTGCTAATGCAGTAATCACTAGGGCTCAAGCTCTCAATATGCCACAAGATAATGATGCGCAGATCCAAGATGATCCCTTGGAGATTTCCCACGATTCCTTTATCAAACAGCAGGAAGATGATCCTACTCTAAAGAAATTCTTTACTCTGGCAACAAAAGGTGATCCGAATAAGGATACTAATCGTAAATCTTGGATTACGTTGAAGAATGGCGTACTTGTACGTATGGTACAAGACTCCGCTAAGTCCATTCATTCTCAAATCCTTGTGCCTAAAAATATGAGAGTTAAAATTTTACAGCACGCTCATGATTCGCAGTGTGCTGGACATATGGGTTTTTCCCGTACTAAAGCTAGAGTTCTTCAATCTTTCTTTTGGCCTGCGGTGAATAAGGACATACGAATCTATTGTCGATCTTGTAAAGTATGTCAAGAGATTAAATCCAGAGGTCCACGCCATGATGCACCTATTCAGGCTGCAGACATTCCCATTCGGCCATTTCAAAAAATGGCGATAGACATCATTGGTCCATTTAAGATAAAGTCTGCTAGAGGACACCAATTTATTTTGACGTGTGTTGATATGTGCACACGTTGGCCGGAGGCTGTTCCTCTAAAGAGCATAACTACTGCTGATGTCGCAGATGCTCTTTGGTTAATATTTTCTCGTCTGGGGTTTCCAGCAGAAATATTATCCGACCATGGTACCCAACTCATATCGGATACCATGTCTCAAGTAATGTCGACTCTGAAGATAGAGAGATCGCTGAGTAGTATTTATCATCCTATGTCCAATGGGATGGTGGAACGTTTGAATAGAACTCTGAAAAACCTACTAGGTAAGATAACAGAAGATCATCCTCAGGATTGGGATAGGGTTTTACCCGCGGCTCTCTTTGCATATAGAGAGGTCGCCAACGAACATACAGGATTTTCTCCCTTTGAACTTGTCTTTGGCGCGAAACCGCGAGGTCCTATGTCCTTACTGCATGATCTTATAACTGCTGATAATATTGTCGATGACACAAATCCTCTTATGAATATGTCATCGCACTTAGACACAAGATTATTGAAGCATGCAAATTGGCAACTGCTTCTTCTGAATTTGCGAAACAGAAGGCAAGGGAATTTGCCAATAAAAAGAGATGTTTGCGTCAACTTTGTCCAGGTGACAAAGCATTTGTCTTGCTACCTTGTAGGGAAAATAGACTTCTCATTTCTTGGAAAGGTCCGTACGATATAATATCAAAGGTTTCCGATGTTGACTATATCGTCGATATTGACGGGAAGCGTAAAACCTTCCACATCAACATGCTCACGGAATTCCATGAACGTCCTGATTATTTACAACCTGTTTTCCAGGCAACGGACGATTTTCCAGTCCAACATGGACAGTACTCATCTCTGTCAGTAATACAGGATGAGGAAACGAGTTTCTCGGATGTAAATTTACCTTTTCCAATGATTCCTCTTCACTCTAATGAATCATGGAAAGATGTTGCAATTTCTCCAGAATTATCTCCAGGAGAGCAGAAACAAGTTTCTACTATGTTAGAACAATTTCAGGATGTCCTTACTGACATTCCTGGTCAAACGGATGTCATTCAACATGACATTATTCTTACTGACCATAGTCCTATAAGAGTCAGACCGTATCCTATCCCGATACATTTTCAAGCACAGGTAGAGAAAGAGTTAGATGAGATGATAGAGTTAAAAATTATTGAACCATCCACATCAGCATATTCTTCGCCGATGGTTATAGTACGAAAAAAAGACAATAACATACGTCTTTGCGTGGATTATCGCAAATTGAATCAAGTGACTAAATTCGATGCTGAACCTATGCCTTTACTAGAAGAGCTACTTACGAGACTATCGAATTCTCACTTCTTTACTAAACTCGATTTGTCTAAGGGATATTGGCAAGTTCCACTATCCGAACACGCCAAACCGTTTACTGCTTTTTCGACGCCTAGGGGTCTATTCCAATGGAATTTCATGCCTTTCGGTCTTATGAACGCCCCTGCTACATTTGTACGCATGATGCGTCGAATCCTATCTCATCGCTCAGATGTCATTGCGTATCTTGATGACATCTGTCTTTTCAGTGATACTTGGAACGATCACTATAATGGTATAAATGAACTATTGTCTATCTTACGCGAGCATAACCTGACAGCGAAACCATCGAAAGCATGTATTGGTTTTAGCGAAATATCTTTCTTAGGACACCGTGTTGGTCATGGGTTCCTAAAAACAGAAGACCATAATACAAGTAAGATACTTAACATTTCTATTCCTAAGACTAAAAAGCAAGTACGAAGTCTCTTAGGTCTAATACAATTTTATGGACGATTCATCCCGAATCTGTCCTCCATTATGTCACCTCTTTCTTCCTTGCTAAAGAAAGGGTCTCCTAACGTAGTCCATTGGACTCAAGAATGTCAATCCTCTTTGGATAAGGTTAAAACTATGTTTTCTACTTCACCTATCCTAGTATTGCCTTCTAAGGATAAGACATTTATTCTTCGTAGTGACGCTTCATCCACCGGGATTGGAGCTGCACTAATGCAAGAGTACTCTGGAACTCTGCATCCTGTGATGTATATTTCTCGGAAATTAAATGCCGCAGAGAAGAATTACTCGGTCCTAGACCGTGAATTATTGGCTATGGTTTGGTCAATCCTTAAACTGCAAAGATTTCTTCTGGGCGCGCATTTCATTGTGGAAACTGACCAGAAAGCTCTTACGGCTATTCAGAGTAAAAATCTGAAGAGCGCGAGATCAACGCGATATGCGATTGCTCTACAGCCATTTCATTTTTCGGTGCGAGCTATCCGTGGGTCAGAAAATGTGATGGCAGATATTTTGTCTAGATGCCCACATGATTCATAACTGTTATACAACTTTGATACAGTTGTTTCTATGTTGAAATGTGTACACATATGTAATATATCATATATTGATTGTAACACTACTTAGCGGTTCATTGATATGTATTCACCGCTGATCTTTTCAATGTTTTTCGTCTTTGATGATCATGATGTTAAGATATCTTAGATGGAATTTATGTATAAACTAATGTGGAAATTGTGTCATTGCTAATATTGTAGTATGCGTTGGTGACACCTCTCTGGAAATATTTATACTTAGAGAAGTACTTTCTCTAAGGTCATAAAACTTATGCTTATCATCTGCGCATTGTTATTGGTGCGTTGTGAGCCTATTGTATGTTGCTCCTAGATGTATTTCAAAAAAAAAAAAATGTACCATTTTTTTTTTTCCCGAGGGGTGTGGTAATCTGTTGCGTGCATATTTTGACGCACATTTTACAAAAATCGATATGGCTATTTAATATGGGAAAAATATAGACATGCATTCATTTGTGTATGAAAATGCTGTTTATGGTAAAAGCGAGATAATCCATGTTTGATTCACACTTTTGATTATAGGAGTAATCGTTCTGGATATTGATCCAGCGCAAGGATATTGCGCTTGCGTTTGTACTTATTTTTTAGGGCCAGAAAATATATTAATTTGCTTATTGTGTTTATGGCCTGAATTCATATGTATTACATATTATTAGTACAAGTAGAATCAGTCCTATATTGTATATTTTGGATGGGTAGGAGGGACTAGATTCTTGCTAGCGGAAGTATGAGTTGTCTTGTCAAGTCGTGATGAGTTCCGATGTACTGCTTACAAATGGCGGGGTACGTTTTTCTAGAGCTGGTCCTTTCGTCAGAAAAAGATGTCTTACGAAGTGGTTTTTCTACTGAAGGAGATGGTGTCTCTACGATAGTTTGTGTTAGAGACTCTCCTTATGTCAGTATATAGATGATTCGGACTCCAGGTAAACCCAGCTCCTATTTTTGATGATCTCTCGTCGGTTAGGCCTAGCTTGACTTTTGGTGCTTCGTTATGCTAGTGTCGTGTTTGGTATCGACGAAGATGACAGATTTTCCTGCAGCAGTTATGGCTACGTGAAATTAACCTGATCACCGTAGAGCTGTATGGAAACATTTACGAAATCATTTATATAACCATTATAAATTAACTCTGGCTTATATTCTCCTTCCTATGAATGAGTGAACGACAACTCAGGGAGACAGCCATGTTGGATTTCGGTCATCATATGTTTTGATCACTGCCAAGAGAACAGATTATTTATCTTATTATCGGACAGTGACAGGGAGATCTCAATCTTGCTAGAAACCCCCTTTCGTGGTTTCATAATATATACTACAAACTATGGACGTCAAGTAACTTTGGTTATTTATCGATCCGCCTTCACTGACGCGTTTAGTCAGATAGGGGGATGTGGCCATAATGTATCATGACATTGAACTTTTGATGTACTGCCCATTATTTCTGAATGTGTCATGACTTCAGATCTGCTATGTATACCTACAAATTGATATGTCAACGAACCATGATGTACTCGTATGTCCCAGTGTGTACGTCTGAATAAATTGAGTAAACTAAGATTCCAGCAGTCTGCATTGGTGCCTTGTAGACACAAGTGTGAGTGGTTATATTGGTCAGCACACGAACAGTACACCATTCGCGGTAATCACACTCTACACTTCTACTTCATACATACACCATCCTGCGTCGGCTGAAGTGACCAAGTTTAGGGCCTGCTTCCCCTGGAGCCTTTGCCTTCCCTAACTCAGGACTAGGGTGAGTTACCCATTTACAGCTGGGTAGACTGGAGCATGCCTGATCTCAACAACACACCACTCTTCCTTACAGAGCAGACAGACTGATACTTTACAGTGTGTGTGTGAAAGCAACTTTACAGAGTGGAAAGAACAAAGTTTTACAATGACTAGCTCATGATAAAGAAGAAATAGTAATCTCTGCTCCAGACGCGCCGCGGCCATTATTTTCAGGGCTGCTAGACCTCCCCTGCATTTCAGTGTGATTTGCTCAACATAGTACTTATACGAGAGCCCGCTATTTCAGCTTCTCTTGCCGTTCAATTTTCTGTCCATTGAGAGTGATATCTGGGAGGTCTGTTTTCACAATGGAGTTATTCAAGGAGCACCACATCATGCAGGCCTTGTTGGGATTGACTTTGGAGCCGCGTTACCGCATGTTACTTTCATGGTCCTATAGCTGCCGAGAGTATCGGGTAGGATCTGTGCATTTTCGAGGTGATTCATTATGTTTTGTGCTACTATCTTTTCTAGTAGTTTACCGTAGACATTCTGCATTGTAATAATTCTGTAGCTTATGAGAAGTGTGGGGTGTTTACCGGGTTTAGGAAGTGGCCGTAGGTAACTATGCAGCCAGTCTTCTGGCACCTCAGCATTCTGTAAGCTATTGTTGAAATCACTCACCACATTCTTAATACCTGTGTCATCCAGCTGTTTAATGTGGCAATACTGCACACCATCAGGACCCGTGGCAGTGTTCCTACTGGATTCTAAAGTGCACATAACGTCTTCTTCGGATATGAGGTCGAAATATATGTCGCCTCTTCTGTCGCTTCCCAGGATAAGGTCTTTAATTTCTTGGCTGGCAGCTTTGCCACCTTTATCTGTCTGAGTAATGCATGCCCCTTTTCGGCATCGGTCTTCAGGCGTATGCCTGTCGAGCTGAGAATATTAGGAATTGGTTGGCCTGTACTTTTCCTACTCATTCTGCGTTGTAAGGACCAGAATATCTGTAGTGTTTTGTCAGTGCCCACCTGTGTCACAAAGCCCTGCCACACTGCGTCTTTGGCTTCTCTTGCCAAGCTTTTGAAAGTATTGATGGCTCTTTGCTTTTTCACCTTAAAATCTTCCACCTTTTTATAATTCATTGTCCTTCTCTTCCGTGCTATTCGCCATAACTTTGTCGCTCTTTCCTTTTCCAGCCATGCTGTATCTACTGTCTCATTCCACCAGTGTGGTTGTGTAAAAGGTGTACGAGTTGTTTTTTGTTTCGCAGTTTGACGCAATTTGTGCGACCACCTGGCTTCCTCAATTATTGTTTTAACGTTGCTACGAAAAAACCACGCAATTTCGTTGTTTGTCTGACTCATAATTTGTAGCCATGCCTATTTTTCCTGTCTTTCTTGCGCTAACGAGTTGGTTACCTACTTTCACAACATGCCTGGTAACAGGGGAGCGAATCACGTTTGCTTACCTGAGTTCTCACGCTAGCTGATTTGCCAATTATCGGCAATTAGACAGACGCGGGTAGAATGAAACGGTTTGTTTGTTTGAAGAATCAAGGGCGATAATATTATTCCCGTACCTTTGATGTTTACATTTTCAGGGTACTTAAGTATTTGATATGGCAGGGGGAGACAATCTAAGACGGCCTGTTTGTACGGCTCACGTCGTATGATGTTCGTCGGCAAACGCCAGTAGAGCAAATTGCAAAACCTTTCATCTCGGGAAACTTAGATTTCTGAATTCCCCGCAACCCAGAAGGTGTGAAGTATCGCATCCTTTGGAGATAATTACACAAAATCTGTATATATTCTGCCTTCTCTCCTAGTCAGTTATAAGTCTCTCAGAAATTTTGGATAAATCTAATCACGCCAGACTAGGAACCATTTTATTCGCTAAATGTGTTAAATTGTCCCGTGGGGATTTAAATTTCTGATTGTGGTAATAATTTAAGTTGTGCTTAAGTATTAAATGTGTTAAAAGTTTTACCATTTTATTCACTGCTATTCCCGAGCGTTAAGACTAGCGAAATAGTAAACACGCAGATATTCTCTTACCAGTGGTTCAGTAATGTAAAATCCATCAACCATTTTTTTAGCTGACTTAAGTATAATGTTAAGAGTGACGGATAATGTGACAGAGTAGTATGCGCATCATATTTTTTTGTGTAAAGTTTTTAAATGACTAGTGTTTATATCATGTGTTAAAAAATGATAGACGCCAACAATCAACTAGCTAGTAATGACAGGCGATATTTGTTAAGGGCGTAGTCATAATTAAATTATAACTGACATCGTGCGCTGAGTGTTTTACCGGGTCGGATGGGGGGACGGCTGCATGCCTAAAACCCAAATCCGTACTTGCTAAGCGAAGCGCGATAGTATAAGTTTAAAATACCGTGTGCCTTTTAATTTAATTAGAGGACGGAGAGGATAAGAGATCACACTTTACGCGTGATAGCATAGGATTGTCATTTTGGTTAAATGTTTTGTTTTCTTCCCAATATAGGCTTGGTCAAAACCAGCGGCCAGCGTGTTTTCTCTAATTGTGGGCCCTTTTCTCAGTTACTGAAGGCATATTAACTGTAACTTGAGCTAACTGGACTTACAAATATCCAGATTGTTTTATTCAATTTATCAGCCCGCTGCGGCAATAAACATAACATTTTTCCAGACTACTGACAGTCGTTTTCCCAAGTGAATTTTATCCACGAGATAAAGCTGTTTCATAATCGGCACTCATCCCAGAGAAAGTCGAGAGGATTTATCATCATCAGTTTTTTTAACGTAACAGTCGTAGCACCTAGAGGCTAGACAATACAGGAACTATTTTTCTCTTTTTTTTATAACTGTGAACGTCCCGAGAACGTCTTGCTTCAATAACTATATGCATGATACAGGACTCATCCAGGAAAAAAATTAACTCACCAATTTTGGCGACTACCTTGAAATTATAATCAAATACCAAGGCTGGTCTGGGGCCACGTGACACTATAGGTTCATACTGTTGTTATTGTTTTTCCAAGGGATACCTACACCAAGTATTGGGTAAGCAAGTGTGTTTGTGGCCACAGAATGACAGAGTGAAAGACAGAGAGCAAGAAAAATATTTTTCTTTGTTACAATCATTGTACCCACTTTTTGTTTTGTTTCGCTAACCTGATTATTTTACTGGATAGCTTAAGTAGAAACTTTGTTCTTTACTATACTGGCTATTCTATACCCTAGTGTTAATCTTTGACCTTTTGGGGTTATTAACTTCTTGTGGGATCTTTTCTCAACAGAGGGGAGGGCACTTATGGGGTTATTTTCCTATGTCTGTAAACACGAATATATTGATTTGTAGATGTTTGATGTTGTAAAGTTTAAGTGATAATAAACTAAACAAAAACTTAATTTATCGTGTTGGTCAGATCCATATCCATTTACCATAGTTTTTCACGTTTGTGGGTCTTGTTGTCACATAACTGTGTGTGTGTGTAGATAACTTATAATTAACATTATAGGGAAGTGTGACAGATCGTCTTCTTCTAAAGATAGTCGTATAGATAGGCTGGACTAGAGAAACCACTCATTCCAGAGACGGATCTTCACCTTAATCTATTTCACTCGTGGAATCTATTCTAACACCTTTATTTCTCATTGTTACGCACGGATCATTATTATTTTTCGTTTGTATAAACATTTTTCATATGTATGATCATTTTTTTGACTGAAGTGTGTATTATGTTTTCTATGGTCAAAGGGACATAATCCGAGTTATCGAGACTACAATTTTTTAGGAGTTTGCCTTCTCTTGTATAGAGACACGTTCGGTCTATAATTTCTTGAACGAAGCGTGACCACATCTCCTTATTTGGTAGTACCAGTCAACTATGGTAGATGTCTGAAACCTTTCTTAACGCTTCTTTTCATGACCATAAAAGGCGCGACTGTGTAAGACTTTTATCTCGAATGTTCTTAGAATCGTCTTATTGTGAACGGCAACTCAGAGATTGTCGTTCTGCGCATGTCAAAAGCTGGGAGTTCGTTCTGTGTGTTCCGCCCAGTTCGGGAGTTTAGAAATGGTTTAAGAAGCGAGCAGACGCGACCTGCGTCTTGTGATTCTCTGAGGGAAATACAGTGTCTTTGTGAGTTAGTTAGCTAACTAGACTATTTCCCAGTATTATTCACGCCTGCCTGGAGGCATATGTTCATGGTTGATTTTCCGAAATAAGGTAATTCCTCTTGTATCGAACTTTATGCTATCATCTAGAGGTTCGTCATTTTGTCGCCTATTTGCTCGCCTGTGTGATTCAAAATGGAGAGGTACTTTGACTAGGATTAAGTCACCGGTATCTGTATACCTGAACTAGTTAAATATATATGGGTCGCTCTAGACCAACAAGACTATTGTCTGTGTTCCAGGATTCGTTATATCAGAGATCACGTCCAAGTCAGATGGTTAGACTTAGGAACATTATAAAGGTCGAGCTGACCTGTAGCCCATGTATGCTATTCACGTGCAGACAGTGAACGGACTGATTGTATACATCTGATCTGCTAGCATCAGAATGGGAGCATTTATTATTGTTTATGAACATTGAAGATCTGTAGCTGACACTGTTGCAGAAGTTATAGAAATTATTATTATTTATACAGCTTCACGAACTAGAACTCTATGATTTATGAATTTCTGAATCTATTGAACTGTGATGTCTTATGACGCATATATACAACAGCTGTCATTGCTGACTACAGAAATTGTTTTCAATGTGCCATATCATCTTGCTGAACTCGTTAACTATGTTGATGTCATAAGTATCATGACTGTTTTGTGGCGTGCAATAAATGGAAGAAACTTATACAACGAAGTTACCCTTTCTATGACTCTACACGTCATGTTGCCTGTGTGATAACCCTGTGAACTGTTCCACTACCACATACACAGCAACATCCTAAATCAGAGAAGACACCTACATCTTACACTTTAATACCAGGTGTCGATAAGGGTGGCAAGTTACCACTTCAGCTCAAATCCACCCTTATCATTTTTGGTGGCCAGAGCTGGTTCTATCATCTGATATTTTGGCGCACCATATCATTTTTGGTGGCCATAGGATGGTTCACTCTGATTCCAGCTATCAAGGGGGTCAGCAAACCCAGACATCATCATCATACTAGATACAACTACAGCATCAACTACCACCTTACAAGAAATTTTATTGAAAGTATCCGGATTTTCTGACAATTGCTGATTTTGAAACTACCCGGCGCTGCTCGGCAATATTGAAGTTTATGTAAGATTAGAAGGACAAGTACCAAGCGAATGGATTTCCTGATCTGGTGAAAAGAAGGACAAGTGCCGTAACAACTGTTCCGGTCTCAGGGGTACTGTTGCGGGTTCAGAAGGTCAAGTGCCGGTTAAATCAATTTAGAAGATTCAGAAGGTCAAGTGCCGTAACAACTGTTGCAGTATTAGAAGCTCATTTCCTTCGTCATGGCTGTTTATGGGAGCAGAAGTTAATCAACGTTGGATCATTATCCTCAGAATGCTGATTACATCCTGTTCTGCACCGTGCTGACGCTGGATTTATAGAAGTTAAGTGGCCTGTTCTGTTTGTGAACTGTGCCCTTATGTTCTAACTGAGCCTTCTGTACTTTCACACTTTCTCCTATTGTTTTCATGATACATGTTTATATGTTATATGTTATTTGTTATTTGTATATTTATATGTTTATATATTTCAGCGGGTTTTCTCGGTTGGGCGGTGTCTTTCAGTAGAAGATACCACGTCACAGAGGTTCTACTGTTAGCGTTTTCGTTAGGGACTGTGCGAATTTCCTACAGTGAAATTTGCTAGCGACAATCGTTGCTATATCTGTTTAGTTGTGACGAGTTGTGCTTTATTTTTGTTTCTTGTATATATATATATATTTTTTTTTCTTTTTTCTGTTCTCTCTTTCTTTGTGTTTTTTAGTTTCGATTTCGATTGTTTGTATTTGTAGGTCTCCCCTTTGCTATTATTCAGTTCTTTACGTATATTTTTGTGTATACACTGTAGCGTCATTTGTTAGTCATATCTTCGCATATTTCTTTTTAGTTTTGCTGTTTGTGTATTTGACTTATGCGAATGTTTTCGTATTGTTTGATCTTTGTTGATTGTTTACATTGACTCTGATCTTTGTTATTGTTTACATTGACTCTGATCTTTGTTGTTGTTTACATTGACTCTGATCTTTGTTGTTGTTTACATTGACTTTGATCTTTGTTATTGTTTACATTGTTGGTGACCTTTGTTATTGTTTACATTGTCTTGTTATTGTTTACATAGTTCTTGCATAGTTAGCTTTCACTATTGTTAATATATGCTCATGCACTATTGGTCTATAGTGCACTTATCATAACAAACTGGTGTTTTTTGCTTATGCACTATTGTAGTGCAGTTATGATAAATAACTGATGGTTATGCACTGATTTGAGTAGTGCACTGTTAATTAAGAGGTGACTTGTGATATTATTGTACATTTGATAATACAAGTTGGTGTCAACTCCGGTTTCCCACAGAGATTGGGTTCAACATAGAGATTATACAAGCACTTTATTAAGTCTTGTTGCTATTTAACATTGAAATAAGATAATTAATTATTTCAGGTTCTGTACTCACATTTTAGACATCATGTCTACATTTGAGTACTTTATTGAGCAGGGTAAAGCCCTTGGGAAGACAGGTGATAAATTAGAAGAATTTGCGACTGTTCAATATGCCAAGGCATTGAAGTCGGAAGAAAAGAAAATGAAAGAACAAACTGAACAAAAGAGAATAGAGGCTGAAATAGAACAAAAGAAACTGCAGATGCAGGTGGAGGAAAAAAGATTTCAAATGGAAATGGAAAAACAAAAAAGAGAAGCTGAAAATAAGAGACTTGAAAAAGAAGCTGAAAATAAGAGACTTGAAAAAGAAGCTGAAAATAAGAGACTTGAAAAAGAAGCTGAAAATAAGAGACTTGAAAAAGAAGCTGAAAATAAGAGACTTGAAAAAGAAGCTGAAAATAAGAGACTTGAAATAGAGGCTGAAGAAAAAAAGTTACAGGCCCAGGCTGAAGAAAGAAAGTTACAGGCCCAGGCTGAAGAAAGAAAGTTACAGGCTGAGGCTGAAGAAAGAAGGTTACAAAGAGAGGCTGATGAGAGAAAAGCAAAAATGGAACATGATGAAAAAAGTCTTAGCTTTAGAGTTAGAGAAGTTAAAGTTATTGAACACTGGTAATGCTAATGATGCAAATAAGGTGTCAAATAAGACTAATGCTAAGGATTTCAAGCTTAATCTACCAGCATTTAATCCCTCAATCGATGATATAACATTTTATCTAGATAGATTTGAAAGTGCATGTAATGTGCATAATATAGATAAAACATTATATGTGTATCATCTGTCCAAGATACTTAGAGGTGATGCTTTGACTTTGTTGAGTATGGTAGATGTGCCTGACAAAAACAACTATGAGGTTGTCAGGGCGGCATTGTTAAAGAAGTACCAACTTAACGAGGACGGATATCGTCTTAAATTTAAAACCATGTTACCAGAAACTGGAGTTGAATTCTCTGAATTCATCTCAGGCATCCGTCTTACTTTTTTACGATGGGTTGAGTTGTCTAAGACAGAAAATACATTTGAAGCTCTTATGGATTTACTACTTAGAGATAAGGTTATGTCTTCTGTTAATGAAGCTTTTCTATCTTTTCTTCATGAGCGTAAGCCTAAAAACATAAAAGAAATGGAAGAATACTGTAGCCAGTATGTTACTGCGCATCCGCACATAACCATTAGTAACTCTAAGGTGAAAGAAGGTCTGCCAGTTGCTTCGGCAGCACCTTATGGCCCAAATTTTATGCGTAAATTTCAGGGTAGCCAGAAAAATTTCAATAAAAAGAGTAATCGTAATTATGCCCAGAACCATAGTGATCAATTCCAGGGTGATTCTTCTTCCCAGAACTGGAGACAACCGAATACTACACGTTATTCTACTCCGGTTAACTTTAGAAATTTTCACAAAGGTAATCGGTATAGAGGGAAATATTTTATGCAGAGACCTCAATACCAAGATAATAGAGGTTCTCAACAGCATAGAGATAGTAATGACAGTTATGGAAACTGGAACTCAAACCAGGATAAAAATTACAGTAGGGACTTTAATGATAATTGCAGAGGCAATAATGGTCGCGGTAGATCGCAACATAAGAGAAAAAGATATCAACAGACAAACTCTGTTCAACAAGAATCTCAGGGAGCAGATAAACAGGTTAATAATGATAAAGACCATAATGCTATCGGATGCTCATCTTTTGATTTTGGTAGGGCAAATAAATGTATCCAATGCAGTACTTTATTTGATCCGAAAACCGTTAGTACTTTAAGCTGTGGTCATCCTTTGCCCGCTCTTCCTGCTAATGTTGCTCATGATGGGAGAGGTTCTCTTATATTACATAAGGGGCTAGTAAATAGTAATCCAGTCTCAGTGTTGTTTGATTCTGGATGTACTACTGTCGGCGTTAGGCAATCTCTTGTAGATCCATCCTGTGCTACAGGAAAAGTCATCAAATGTGTCACATTTGGTGGCACGTTAGAAAAGTATCCTACTGCTATAATACACATTGCTACTCCTTTCTTCACGGGAGAGGTCCACGCGTGTCTACTTCCAAACCCTATTGCGGACCTTATTATTGGTCGTATTCACGGAGTTAGGGAATGTACCCCACAGCAGATTGCTGTTTGGGAAGAGCAAAACATTGAAGCTACCAATGCGGTGGTCACAAGAGCACATGCTCTGGATCCACCTCAAACTTCATTAACTAATAATGATGAAGTAAATGACCAAAATAGTCACTTGACTATTACACGTGACTCATTTATCAAATTGCAAGAAGAAGATCCTTCTTTACAAAAATTCTTCATTCTAGCAAAAAAAGGTGATCCTAATCAGAACACTAATAGGAAATCTTGGATTTCTATGAAGAACGGCGTACTTGTACGTATGGTACAAGACTCGACTACGTCCACTCATTCACAAATTCTTGTGCCTAAGAGCATGAGATTGCAAATATTGCAACATGCTCATGACTCGCAATGTGCTGGACATATGGGTTTTTCCCGTACAAAGTCGAGGGTTCTTGCGGCTTTCTTTTGGCCATTTGTGAGCAAGGACATACGAATGTACTGTCGCTCTTGCAAAGTATGTCAGGAGGTCAAATCTAAAGGACCACGACATGCTGCGCCTATCCAGGCTGCTGACATTCCTATTCGCCCTTTTCAAAAAATGGCAATAGATATTATCGGTCCTTTTAGAATTAAGTCGGCTAGAGGACATCAATTTATCCTTACATGTGTCGATATGTGCACACGTTGGCCAGAGGCAATACCTCTCAAAAGCATCTCAACTGCTGATATCGCAGACGCTCTTTGGCTGATATTTTCTCGCTTGGGTTTTCCCGGAGAAATATTGTCAGACCATGGCACTCAACTTATATCAGACACTATGTCACAGGTAATGTCTATGCTACACATTAAAAGGTCTCTCAGCAGTATCTATCACCCAATGTCTAATGGGTTGGTCGAACGTTTAAATAGGACTCTGAAAACTTTACTTGGTAAAATAACTGAGGATCATCCTCAGGATTGGGACAGGGTCTTACCCGCGGCTCTCTTTGCGTATAGAGAGGTCCCCAATGAACATACGGGGTTTTCCCCTTTTGAACTTGTCTTTGGCGCGCAACCGCGCGGCCCTATGTCTTTACTTCACGATCTAATCACTGCCGATAATATTAGCGATGAGACTCAATCTTCTTATGAGTACGTCATTGCTCTTAGGCAAAAGATCATCGAGGCATGCAAACTAGCAACTTCGTCTTCAGAATTTGCTAAAAAAAAGGCAAGGCAGTTTGCAAATAAGAATAGATGTCTACGACAACTTTGTCCAGGTGACAAAGCTCTCGTTCTACTTCCTTCAAGGGAGAACAGACTTCTAATTGCATGGAAAGGTCCATATGCAATAGTCTCCAAAATTTCTGATGTCGACTATGTTGTCGATATTGATGGAAAGCATAAAACTTTCCACATAAATATGCTCACAGAATTTTATGAAAGACCTGACTATTTGCAGCCTATTTTCCAGGCTACGGACAATTCACAAGCAACTCATGGTCAGTACTCATCTCTGTCAGTTATACAGGATGAGGAAACTACTTTTTCTGATGTCAATCTTCCTCTTTCTATGGTCCCACTTTATTCTACGGAATCTTGGAAAAACGTGACCGTTTCTCCAAATCTTTCCGCTGAGGAACATCGACAAGTTTCTTCGATGTTGCAAACATTTCAGGATGTTCTTACAGACATCCCGGGACACACACACATGTCATAGAACATGACATTGTGCTAACTGATCACAATCCTATCAGAGTCAGACCATATCCAATACCTATCCATTTCCAGTCTCAAGTCGAAAAAGAGTTGGATGAAATGATACGTTTGGAAATCATTGAACCATCCACTTCAGCATACTCTTCGTCTATGGTTATTGTTCGAAAGAAGGATAATAACATTCGCATTTGCGTAGATTATCGCAAATTGAACCAAGTTACGAAGTTCGATGCTGAACCTATGCCTTCATTAGAAGAGCTACTCAATAAACTTTCTAATTCTAGATTCTTTACCAAACTAGATTTGTCTAAAGGTTATTGGCAAGTCCCGCTAACTGAACGTGCCAAACCTTTTACAGCTTTTTCTACACCTAGGGGTTTATTCCAATGGAATTTCATGCCTTTTGGTCTTATGAACGCCCCTGCTACATTCGTACGCATGATGCGGCGAATTCTCGCATATCGTACAGATGTCATAGCATACCTAGATGATATCTGTCTATTCAGTGATTCTTGGGAAGATCATTATTTGGGTTTATACGAATTACTGTCTACTCTTCGCGAGTATAACTTGACTGCAAAACCCTCTAAAGCCTTTATAGGATTTAGCGAGATTTCTTTCCTAGGTCATCGGGTTGGTCATGGTCTTTTAAAGACAGAGGACCACAATGTTTCAAAAATACTTAACATTTCGGTCCCTAAGACGAAGAAACAAGTAAGGAGTCTATTAGGTTTGATTCAATTCTACGGACGATTCATTCCGAATCTGTCCTCCATTATGGCACCGCTTTCTACTTTATTGAAGAAAGGGTCGCCTAATCTGATCCGCTGGTCTAAAGAATGTCAATCCTCATTGGACCAGGTTAAAGCCCTATTTTCATCTCCACCTATTCTTAAGTTACCTACTATTGAGAAGACTTTTGTTCTTCGAAGTGACGCCTCGTCAACAGGGATTGGGGCAGCACTAATGCAGGAGTATTCTGATACTTTGCATCCGGTGATGTATATCTCTAGGAAATTAAACGCTGCAGAAAAGAATTACTCGGTTTTAGACCGTGAGTTATTGGCTATGGTATGGTCTATTCTGAAGTTACAAAGATTTCTTCTAGGCGCACATTTCATTGTGGAAACCGACCAGAAAGCGCTTACTGCTATTCAGAGCAAAAACTTGAAGAGCTCGAGGTCCACTCGTTATGCCATAGCTCTTCAACCATTTCATTTCTCGGTTCGAGCTATCCGTGGTTCGGATAATGTAATGGCAGACATTCTGTCCAGATGTCCACACGATTCCACATGATTCTTCTGTCATATATATATATTTCCTGATATACAGTCCAATGTTATAATGACATGTTAGTAGATTTTGTCTCACTTTTTTTTTTGAGGGAAATTTATAACATTGTACCATGTAATTATCTAAGAAGGCTTAGTTAGTGATATACGGGCCAAAAGATCACTCGGCCACATTTAAATAAATTATTTTCAGGATTGTATTAAGAAATTTACCAGTTGTCTTTAAGATTTGTGTTATTGATATTTTCGCAGCACATCATTGAAGTCTGCGAGTTTATGTCCATTGTGGAACTTTGAGGATATCAAGTCCTGTCCTACATTGGGAGCGGATGATGTCCACATCTTCTTCTATTGAATGTTTTATGTCAAAGAAGATCAACACATGTATTACTTATTAATTACTGTTACTTTATATAATGTAATAATATAGTGCGGTATATTAGTAAATTACACCGCTATTTGCAACACATTGTATGATAACACATAATATATTTAATTTCATATATTGGTATGAGAATAATTTGATTGTCATTATGTTGTTGCCATCATTGTGGCGTGTGTTGGTGGCACCTTCCTGGAATATATCAGCGTATACTTAGATAAATTTTTCTCTAAGGATCTGAGATATGATCTCAGTGTCGCTCCATGCGTTGAGCTAATTTGTTAGGTATATATCCACGCATCATACGTGCGTTAGGAGCCTAGATTTTTTCCGGCTCCAGGATTTAAAAAAAAAAAAAATGTTTCATTTTTTTTTTTTCCAGGGAGGGTGCGGTAATGTTACGCACGGATCATTATTATTTTTCGTTTGTATAAACATTTTTTCATATGTATGATCATTTTTTTGACTGAAGTGTGTATTATGTTTTCTATGGTCAAAGGGACATAATCCGAGTTATCGAGACTACAATTTTTTAGGAGTTTGCCTTCTCTTGTATAGAGACACGTTCGGTCTATAATTTCTTGAACGAAGCGTGACCACATCTCCTTATTTGGTAGTACCAGTCAACTATGGTAGATGTCTGAAACCTTTCTTAACGCTTCTTTTCATGACCATAAAAGGCGCGACTGTGTAAGACTTTTATCTCGAATGTTCTTAGAATCGTCTTATTGTGAACGGCAACTCAGAGATTGTCGTTCTGCGCATGTCAAAAGCTGGGAGTTCGTTCTGTGTGTTCCGCCCAGTTCGGGAGTTTAGAAATGGTTTAAGAAGCGAGCAGACGCGACCTGCGTCTTGTGATTCTCTGAGGGAAATACAGTGTCTTTGTGAGTTAGTTAGCTAACTAGACTATTTCCCAGTATTATTCACGCCTGCCTGGAGGCATATGTTCATGGTTGATTTTCCGAAATAAGGTAATTCCTCTTGTATCGAACTTTATGCTATCATCTAGAGGTTCGTCATTTTGTCGCCTATTTGCTCGCCTGTGTGATTCAAAATGGAGAGGTACTTTGACTAGGATTAAGTCACCGGTATCTGTATACCTGAACTAGTTAAATATATATGGGTCGCTCTAGACCAACAAGACTATTGTCTGTGTTCCAGGATTCGTTATATCAGAGATCACGTCCAAGTCAGATGGTTAGACTTAGGAACATTATAAAGGTCGAGCTGACCTGTAGCCCATGTATGCTATTCACGTGCAGACAGTGAACGGACTGATTGTATACATCTGATCTGCTAGCATCAGAATGGGAGCATTTATTATTGTTTATGAACATTGAAGATCTGTAGCTGACACTGTTGCAGAAGTTATAGAAATTATTATTATTTATACAGCTTCACGAACTAGAACTCTATGATTTATGAATTTCTGAATCTATTGAACTGTGATGTCTTATGACGCATATATACAACAGCTGTCATTGCTGACTACAGAAATTGTTTTCAATGTGCCATATCATCTTGCTGAACTCGTTAACTATGTTGATGTCATAAGTATCATGACTGTTTTGTGGCGTGCAATAAATGGAAGAAACTTATACAACGAAGTTACCCTTTCTATGACTCTACACGTCATGTTGCCTGTGTGATAACCCTGTGAACTGTTCCACTACCACATACACAGCAACATCCTAAATCAGAGAAGACACCTACATCTTACACTTTAATACCAGGTGTCGATAAGGGTGGCAAGTTACCACTTCAGCTCAAATCCACCCTTATCACTCATATACTCCACCTTCTACTCTACTCAGACGGGACCAAATAAATCTCTATACCTATCTAAAAAATGTACGACATTAGATTCTTCGGACAATTTTGTCAGGAACTCCCAGCTACGTTCTTCCGAAAGGCGATCCAAAAGGGTAGTATAAATTGAAGATTTGCTATTCTTGACCGCTTATATGCAGTCAAGCCCCTGTACTTCTGCATCCTCAAAAGAATGGACACTTGTATCTAGCCATGCGTGAGGGAGTTCATCTTTCACATTCATCTCTTGCCCTCGTCTGCTAGGCCCACACGGATTTGTATAACATCTGTAACCGGGGCACTTGACAACAGTATTCACTTTAAAATTTGTCTCCTGGGTCATTAATATATCATAAACGATAGTTATGATTAAAATTCATAGCGATTGTGCCTATTATAGGTTTAGCTCAACAGGGCTCTTTGTTTGATTATTTTATACGGGTCACTGATATAGACGGGTGAGCGATGTTAAGCCGATATGTTTGGCTGGCTCACGTGAAACTAGAGGGGCAGAAGTGCGGGGCCTTATACGATTGTGTGTCATGACGAGTGGACGTATGTGTTTAAGCTCCTTAATGTTGAAGTGTTTAAAACGGAGTTCTGTTATCACTAATACATCAAGATCTTTGGTGAGATGTATCTAGTCATCTAGTTATCTGTATTGACAAGAAGTATAATTGCTCAGTGTCGAGTGTTAAGTGAATAAAGCTTATTTAGAACAAAAGGACAGCCTTCCTGACATGGACTGACTGCCTACGGTTCTTCGTCTACTGCATATTATCTGCCATTATATGTTGGCTTGAACTATTTATTTGTGGAGCAGCGTGCCGTCCTAAATAAATTATATATCTGTTAAGTCCTTTTTACGCGTGGGAGTTAAGTGTGTGAGACTTCCACATGCCAGTCTATTTTTGATAGACGCACATGTGAGCTCATCTGAAATAAATGTTCATTTTACATATTTTTGCGTACTTTTCTGCATTATAGATGAATGCAGATGACGCTCTTTGTTGCGTTGATTTGTTGCTATACAAATCACGCCCTTGAGGCATTCCGGAATATATTTTGTCCAAGAGAGACGTAATTTTTCATGTACCTGCCCCTGGGTCAAGGGAGGACATGCAGGCGTTTATGCCATTGTTATTTGAAAGATGAAGAGGCCGGTCTTGAAGCAGCTTACCAAGAATCGCGCCAGTTTGTATATTTATCTCGCCTCCAATATATATAACCTTCCTGCATTGTCACGGCAGAGCTTCGGCTAGGGTGTCCAGCTGCTAGTGCGACCCTGACATCAGGAGCGCTGATGTTCCAGATTAATATATGTAATACGTAAAGAAGTTAAAACATGGTTCCTTCGTTATGACCATGTATTTTTGTCAAGCCGTTGACCTTCAGCTAAAAAAAACCGGTGATGTCACTCAAACGGCCTTCTTGACATCTATTACACGATGTATGAATTTTACCATGATGAAACTACGTTTGAACTATTCGTCTACCAATGATGTTATTGTCTTCGTCTACCCACAATAAACATCGTATCATCATTTAATGTACAACATGGGTCCAGTGTACATTACTAACAGTTGGTCAAGTTGATGACCCATCGTTTCAGTGTTGTTGACCTCGTCACCGTTGACCTGCCCTTACGGCCTACATCAATATCTATTCGCGTTATCAAATAATAAGTCGGCCGCCACTGTAAGCCGACATTTCTGGCATCACCCTCGCCAGCAGTAATCAAGTAAACAAATACTCTCAAGACACACCCGGTGTACGCAACAATATCGTCCATTTAGTCCATTGTGACTCAAATCATTCTGAATGGTGTGGGCTGGTTGCGCTGTCTGAGAGTTTACTACCCTAGACGTCATCTTGGCCACAGAAACCATCCTGTTATTAAATATTAACATTCACATCTAAAAAGACACGTAACGGTCTCCTGGATCATTAATATATCAAAATCATAAACGATAGATTGAATGATGGCTGCCCGCTGGTAGGCACTTCGACAGTTCCAGTATTTCATAGAGAGTCTGTCCGCTTTCTTTCTTGTTTTTCTCTTACCAACTCTTCTTTTTCTCTCTCTCTTCGAAGGCATCGGTGACAGAGCACGATCCCTGTAACTCCCGCGATAATTCTGGTTTGTTGCAAACTTCATCTTATGTTTTTTTTCAAGATATGGTGGAAATAACCGGTCACCCCCCTGGTAAAGCCACCATGCCAGGGAAGAGGCAAGGGATGTTCCTTAGGAAGTCCATCTGCCTGGCGCCGCCCCACTCACATTCCAGACAGCCAATGTTTAAGACTAATTTCCCATTAACCATTCAGCCTCTCAGCACATTGGAACACTTTAGGCTTGGGGTCATTAACTAATGACTATGACAGAAGACGCTTTTATTCGAGTTTTACCATGCTTATTACGATGTGAAAACATTTGATGACGACGGAATTATTATTAAAAGATGTGAATAAATTTCACGTCAATTTTTTGTGAACAGAATTTATCAAGATGGCTGACAAAGTCGTTAGCTGAACTTATCAAAATACATGCCCTCATTCAGGTATATACTTAATATGCAGACATCGATTGTTGCACAAAAAGGGAGACGTCTCCTCACTTGAATATACTGTCTCATACAAAGTCAAACACTTAGGTAAAACGTAGCAAAAGCAGGCTAAAAAACTCAAATCACAAACTACGTCAGGCATCTTGAACCGGAAGCTTACCTTTTCTAGGAAGCTTACCTTTTCCAATGTTTAGCGGATAATGAACCACACAGAATAGACTGTTAAGTGCGTCCTTTCACGGTTTACTTTAACATGGCACCGTTTGGTTAGTCCTCGGTTCGATTCCCGATAAGCCTGTCAGTTATATTTCTTTTCTGTTGTCTGGTGTTCTCCTTTATGTCCAACGAGTACCTGTTTATTACCTATATTTATTTACTTTTCACAGAACTCATGTTTCCTTCATTATTTACTCAATTAACAGGGAGATCAAGGGACACCCTCCTTAAAGCGCTGGTACAGCCTCTCACGATTTTTGCCTGTTTGGACTGATGAAAGTTGCTTCATGGATGGTAGTCATTTCAGAGCGGTTATTATCTCAAACGTGCAGTGGAACACTGGCTGCGGGGGCCAGATCAGATCTGAATTTATACTGTAAATATCTGAAAGTTGCCAGAGCGGTGATACAATTTTTCTACCGTTCAGAAGTACTACCTTTTAAATGTGTACAATAAATAAAAAGAGAACCGCGAGATAAGCATATCACTTCTGTTATCTAGTTTTCTACTTCTTTATTTCCTGCGTGTGCCTTCTATTACCTGTTTATGTGTATTTATTTATTTACCTTGAAAAGGTGTGATGTTGTGATGGTTACAGTATTTGTCGGTTTTTTTTTGGGGGGGGGGTGGGGGGGGGCGGGGGGGGGGGGGGGTTTAATTAAAACATTCCAGGTCAATAACGAAGATGCCCGTCCCATTAGCAAGTGTATATTATTTTCTCAAAATGCATGCCTGGAGGAGTAAAAGTCCTATTCTTTATTTATCTTTTCGGAAATTCCCGCAACTACATGCAGAGGGATTTTTTTAAGATGGTACAAGGTCTCGTTTCCCTCCCTCCCCCCCCCCCCCCCCCCCCCCCCCCCCCAACAACCAAGCCGTACTGTATTGTTCTCGGCTGCAATGGATCTGCAATGTCTTTTGTCTCTTCTCTTGATGGTGCTCTCTGATAGACTCTTTCCTGTCTCTTGTCTTGATGGTGCTCTCTGATAGACTCTTTCCTGTCTCTTCTCTTGCTGGTGCCACTCTGATAGACTCTTTCCTGTCTCTTCTCTTGATGGTGCACTCTGATAGACTCTTTCCTGTCTCTTCTCTTGATGGTGCTCTCTGATAGACTCTTTCCTGTCTCTTCTCTTGATGGTGCCACTCTGATAGACTCTTTCCTGTCTCTTCTCTTGATGGTGCTCTCTGATAGACTCTTTCCTGTCTCTTCTCTTGATGGTGCCACTCTGATAGACTCTTTCCTGTCTCTTCTCTTGATGGTGCTCTCTGATAGACTCTTTCCTGTCTCTTCTCTTGATGGTGCCACTCTGATAGACTCTTTCCTGTCTCTTCTCTTGATGGTGCTCTCTGATAGACTCTTTCCTGTCTCTTCTCTTGATGGTGCCACTCTGATAGACTCTTTCCTGTCTCTTCTCTTGATGGTGCTCTCTTTCCTGTCCATCTCTTGATGTTATCTTCCCACTTATAACGCTGTCTTCCTCTTGCACGTTTACTTTCAACTCTTCCTCCTATTGTGGTCATCTGCAAGGTCTTATATCTTTTTTACGTGACCAAATTATTTTAGTTGTCTAATTTTGATCTCATTCATTTATTCTCTTTTCATTCCCAGGTTTTCTATGACCTCTTATTTGTGTTTTCTATGACCTCTTAATGTGTTTTCTATGACCTCTTATTTGTGTTTTCTATGACCTCTTAATGTGTTTTCTATGACCTCTTAATGTGTTTTCTATGACCTCTTAATGTGTTTTCTATGACCTCTTATTTGTGTTTTCTTCTCTTTCCATGATATGTGCTCCATTCTTCTATAGTTCTACATTTCGGGAGCCTTAATTTTTCTTGCAATTGTTTGTTCATTATCCTACATTGAACTACCCTCGCATTATAATCTTGGATATTAGCTATCCGCACTTTCTTGTTTTCTTTCTTTTTTTTTTTTTTTCTTTTTTTTTTTTTTTTTGCGACATCTGTAACAGAAGTTTCAGAACATTTGGCATTTTTGATAAAAGCGAGGCAAGTGTACTTCCGGTTTATTGATTTTCTAAAACAACGCAGAACATTTTCGCTTCTCCACCAGAGGAGTTCTGTTCTCGTAATGACATTTGCGCAAAAGATGGCAAGTAACGGCGGAAAATCAGTCACACAGAAGTTTGTTAGTGTTTTTGTTTTTTTTAAATTTTAGAGTTGTGGTTGTATGTGCATGAGTGTGGGTGAGGTGTGTGTGATCGTGTAGTTGTATATTATCGAGGTTGAGTGCGCATGTGTTGGGGTTTTGTGGATGTGAATGTATGTACTGTTATGTTCCGTCTGGCACTCTCTCGTCTGATTGTTATCGATTTTTCGAATAGTTATCTATTCATGTGAGCTTGTCAAAAAATATCAAACCTTCTGCCCAGCTGTACCTGACTCTGCTCTTGACTTAGGGAAGGCAAAAAGCATCGAGGAAGGGAACTAGTCGCCCCTAATTTTTTATAGTTAATATGATTATTATTATTATTGTCATTTTCGTTAATTTTTTTGTTTGTTCTTGTTGTTGTAATTCTTTATTTTTTTCTTTATTTTAAAAACATATTTTTAATTATGATCATTATTTCAAATGTAATATTACTTTTATAATGATAAATGCCTTAATAATGCTTAAAGTAAACGTGAGAATGAAAGGATTCAATTTACATGATGAGAGAGAGAGGAAGGGCAGAATGTCAGACGGGCCTGCGTGCCCAATTCTTAACCCTTTGAAAATAAAGTTCGTTCGTTCGTTCTTTCGTTCGTGCCCCATAAAGCTGGGACTGCCTTTACGTTTTAACTCTGGAGAATATTATCTCATGGACAGATAAGGTGATGGAAAATCATTGACGGAATCCGCTGACACAAAAAGATGGTTAAGAATTATTGCTGATGTGACGAGACAAGCTCACATGAATACATAACGATTCGAAAAATCGATAACAATCAGACGAGGGAGTCCCAGACGGAAGATAACAGATAGTTCGACAGTGTGGAACATGAAGGAGTCAGAGATTTTGTTTTTTAAATTATGAATAAATATTTGTTTTGTGAGATCAAATACCAGTGCTCTTCAGATGCTAAATACACTTAGAAAACTAGAGAGAGAGAAATTGTGACAGCACTTCAGAGAGATAGAGGGAGGGAGAGAGAGTAATAGAGAGATCGCTTTAGAGAGAGACAGGAACATAAATTTAGAGAGGAAATGGAAAGTAATATACTGAGAAAAAGGACACAATTCAGAAAGAGAGAGAGAAATGAATAGCTATTTGGAAAGAGAGAGGGACAGTATTTTAGAGAGAAAAGGACACCACATTAGAAAGAAACAGCAACTTGAAGAGAAAAATGGACTAATTTAGAGAAAGAAAAAGACACCACTTTAGAAAGAGACAGAAAGGGACAGTACTTGAGAGAAAGAGAGGGAGAGAGACATGGACAGAACTTCAGAGAGAGAAAGCGATATTACTTCAGAGAGAGAAAACAAACACTTGAGAGAGAGAGAGAGAGAGAGAGAGAGAGAGAGAGAGAGAGAGAGAGAGAGAGAGAGAGAGAGAGAGAGAGAGAGAGAGAGAGAGAGAGAGAGAGAGAGAGAGAGAGAGAGAGAGAGAGAGAGAGAGAGAGAGAGAGAGAGAGAGAGAGAGAGAGAGAAAGTGACAACTCTTCAGAAACAGAAAGAGAAACAGCTTTTTGTAGAGATAGAGAAAGAGAGAGAGAAAGTGACAGCTCTTCAGAAACAGAGAGAGAAACAGCATTTTGCAGAGAGAGAGAGAAAGTGACAACTCTTCAAAAACAGAGGGTGAAACAGTATTTTGTAGAAAGAGAGTGTGTGTGTTAATTATTCAGAAACAGAACAGAGAGAGAGAGAAAGGGGCAGCACGAGAGAGAAAGAGAGAGAGAGTGACAACTCGTCAGAAACAGAAAGGGGAACAGCATTTTGGGGAGAGAGAGAAAGTGTTAACTCTTCAGAAACAAAGAGAAGAGAGAGAAAGGGACAGCACTTCACAGAGAGAGAGAGAGAGAGAGAATAATAGCGACGTTACATCAGAGAGAGAGAGTGAGATAAAACACCCTTCAGAGAGGGAGAAACAGAGCGTTACCAATAGCACCTGTGTGAGAGAAAGGGGCAGCCCTTCAGAGAGAAAGAGATATATAGCAACAGCACTTCAGAAATAGAGTAACAATAAGCGAACTTCAGAGAGACACAGAGAGAGAGAGAGACAGAGAGAGAGAGAGAGAATTAGAGATAAATATCGATACATTTTTAGACAGCAAATAAGAAACAGCAATTACCAGTCCACAGAGAAAGAGAGAAACTGCCGAACTACAAAGAACCGAACTCATTAAATTTACAAGACACCCTCCACCTTCACATATACATTGCTCAATGTCGATGTCGCAAACAAGACTTACTTAACGGTACGGAACACAGTACAGTGCCTCCTGCCTGACGGTACCGGACACCGTACATTGATGCGTATCTAGGTACCGCTCACTGTACAGTGAAGCTTACCTGCTAGGTACGGAACACTTAACTTGAGCATGAAGGACTTAACATTTTAAGGTGGATATCTGAAACTTCATTCACAAAGGCAGTCATTGTGTCGGACTCTCAGTCCATGCTTCGAAAGAAAGGTTCAAAGTGGTTGGTTGCGGCGTGAATGGAAAACATTCATAGAAGCTTCGAGTCTACAAGAGCTGGTGTGGATCTACTTTCTTTGTCATGCAGGGGTACGTGGTAATGAGAGAGCTGACAGACTCGCAGCAAGAGCACCTACAGTAGGGACACTGGATATGGATAAGGGAGAGATACTGTGAACAATTAATGATCGCCTGTTAGAGAATGACACTGCAAAAGATGAATCATCAAGGTTAAGACGACTGTTGGAATATGGCATCAAACGTAAGGCTAGCAGAAATGGACGTATGAGAGGATGCATCCGTCGTGCATACAACCAGCGAGCTATAGGAACAGTCAGCATTCACACTCTTCGACATATACTGAGGGAGACTGAGCAGCTATGGGTTTGCCCGGAGTGCAGTGATGTCAATTCTGTTCAACAATAACAAAAAACATTGCTGGACACACGTATTTCAGCCTTTATTTGGTCTACTCTTGCTGATAGGAAAGTTATATTAGTGATTGAGTCTTTAAATTTCTTGGTCGTTCGCGGGTCCTATATACCGTAGTTGTGTAGGTGTTGTAAGAATGACCTTCGCCAATGATGCACTTTTTTTGGGTGCAAAAGTGGCTGTGAGTTCTTTCACGATTTACTTTCACAGCAAGGCGATGGCGCTGTTTGGAAGGTCTCGGTTCAATTCCCGGTATGCCTATCACTTATATTTCTTGTCTGTTGCCTGGTGTTCTCCATTACATCCAAGGAGCGCTTGTTAATTACCTATATTTATTTATTTACGATTTATTGTTGCCAACTTGTCCTTGGTGATACGTGGTGCTTTCGGGTGAGCTTTGTCGTGCAGCAAGATGATTTGGTTTGACAGTTTCCCGGGTCGTTTCTTTCGAATACTCTTGGGAAACGTAATTACAAAGCACGCTGTTGTAATAATTTGCGTTACCAGGTGCACCAGCGGCAGAAAAATCGACTTGAGTCGGCTTTAATGAAACCCAGAATTCTTCTTCTTCGTTCGCCCTGAAAAGGACGGTGGTTGCGTTGTGTCTGTTTACGCCTAAGCTGCGATATCTGCACCTTTCGGTCGACACATCCGACTTCTGCACGGCATTTTTTAGGACCGGGTTTGCCTTCCCATTTCGATCCACACTCGCTCAGCCAGACTGCACAGCTGCAGACTGTTTCCAGGACCACCACGTGGAGGTGGAGTGCGGTCTTGACCAGCTCTGGTTCGCTGGTCCTGACGCAGGCAGTCAAGCTATGAGTCGCTGACTGCGGTCTCTATTGCTGCGTCTTTAGGTCCCAAACCCAGAATCAGCTCTTCAATGTGTCGAATGTTCACGTCGCGTATGGGCTGTTCGTTGAACATGCGCATGGAGAACATTGGAAACATCTTCAAGGACTTCGGGAAAACCCCTACACCAAACCCCTTAGTTGGTTGAATTTGACGGGGGTTTCTTATCCATACTGTGAAATTCATCTCTGTAGAATTTATGTTAGTTTCACTATATTTACTACAAATTTTACATTATACCACTAATCTACTGCTAGCGAGATATGCAGCACCGCCATTTTGGATTAACGAACACTGGCCCATTTAGAATTGTAAAATTACTTCACAGGCGGTGAAACTTCGTGCCGGGATATTCATATGACAACGTTTAATTTTATTTACTAATTTTTTTTTGCCGCTATGTTTTCAGGGACAATGATAATTCTAGGTCAACCTTGAACTCCTTGTAAACATGTGTATGTTTTTTTTTTCTATACCACACAGACATGCATCCTAACATAATCGATGGCCATGTCTAGGTTGAGAGGTGCGCCCCTAGCTCAAACGAAGCATAACTTCTAAAACAAAATACAAACTATTTGTCTTAATTCAGGCTAGCAATCCTTCTCAGGATCAACTCTTTAAAGTGCTTGGTCACGGATATAATCATTTTCTTTTCGCTCGCTATGGAGCATGGTGATATAAAAAAAGAATACAAACAGCAAGAGGAATTTTCGTTGCGTTGAGAAATATATGGAAATCAAAAGAAGTAAAATACAACACAAAAATCAAAATGTGTAACTCGCATGTCAAGGCTGTGCTAATGTATGGCTGTGAAACATGGAGAACAACAAAAACAACAACCAAGAAGTAACAAACTTTCATAAATGGTTGCTTACGTAGAATAGAAGGATTGAAGTGTTATGACAAGATCACCAATGTAGAGCTGATGACAAGATGACCAATGTGCAACTGATGACAAGATCACCGATGTGAAACTGATGACAAGATCATCAATGTAGAACTGATGACAAGATCACCAATGTGGAACTGATGACAAGATCACCAATGTGGAACTGATGATAAGATCACCAATGTGCAACTGATGACAAGATCACCAATGTGCAGCTGATGACAAGATCACCAATGTGCAACTGATGACAAGAACCAGACAAGTGCAAATGGAACAATAGATGAGAAGACGCTGGCAATGAGAAGGTGTGAGAGCACACCTTGAGAAAACCTGTTGATAGCATTATAACAAACAGTCCTTGTTCTGGAATCTCTAGGGTAGGAGAGAGAAAGGAAACCGAAAAGAGCGTGGAAAAGAGGACTAGAGATAGAAATGAAAGCGATAAAAAGACAGTGAAAGACCTTGAGCTGATGGTAAAGGGCAGAAGAACTTGGCACGTAGGTAATGATGATGATGGATCATGGAGTCACCACTTCAGCTGGTCTCCAAGGAAGAAGCCTGCATCAAAGCGTTAATGTGCTGCTGTTGCGGTGGGTTATGTAGCTATTTGTTTTACAAGTCGAAGTTGCCAGTCCTATTTACAACCTCATATTAGTCGCATCTTAAGACATGTCTGAGTTAGAAGTAGATCATTTTTTTCTTTGTCTCTCAGAGACCCCTAGGAACGACACAGAGTTACGGGGTTTGGTGTGTATAAATAATGCACAGACGTATCTTCTTATCTGGCAGTTGCGTTCTGATATTTGTAGTCGAAAGAATCGTTGTCTCGCCAAAAGACGCCAAATCCTACGACAAAAGATGATACAGTAGCACGTGGTTTACCAAAGGTTCTACAATTCGCGGTTACGACACCAATGAGGAATATGGGTGTGCCGTGATAAAGAGAGAGAAAGGTGGATAGTGGAAAATATAAATAGACCTATGTTCTTTGATCAGATAAACATGTAGGTGGAAAAATGTTAGGATATATAGATATGTAAATAGATAAACAAATAGTTGGATAGACAGAATGAACGAACGAAATCTTTTTTTTCATCAGGATAAATAAATATGCATTATTGCCTTTTTAAAAACATTTCTGCTCTGTAATAATACAGTTCTCAAAGTGTTATCAGATAAAAAATATTCTTAACTTCAATAATAAGTAATTAATAGTGGCATTGCATTCAGTAATTGAGCACACATACGTACTTTCACATACACACACACACACATACATGCACGCAGTGATAGAGAGGAAGAGAGACAGATATTTAGACAGACAAACATATATTTAGACAGACATATAGTTAGACATACATACAAATCAACAAATGGACATACGGACAGACGGATACATGGATGAATGAATGAATATATATATATATATATATATATATATATATATATATATATATATATATTATATATATATATATTCCTATATATATATATATATATATATATATATATAAGTAAAGAGGCATTCTTCTTACGGGAACGATAACCTCGCCAAAACGAGACAATTAATTTTATTTAAAAAAAAGAAGTCAGTGGCTCATTACGTGAATAAAATATGTATTATGAATCAACAGCAGATAATATCTTTGCCATTGAGGATTAAAATTGGCAAAACAAACTTTAGAAGGCAACAAAATTGTCGTTCCTACGTTTGCTTCCTATTTTTCTGCAAACCTGAGTCTATACCATTTTCACGTGATAAACACATATATCTATCTTCTTCTTCTTTCTTCTTCTTTCTTCTACTTCTATCTTAGGGTGGCTCTTCTTCTTCTTCCTTTTCTTCTTATTATTTTCTTCTATACAATTCTTCTTCTTCTTTTCTTCTTTCTTCTTCTTCTTCTTTTCTTCTCTTCTTCTTTTCTTCTTTCTTCTTCTTCTTCTTCTTCTTCTTTTCTCTCTTCGCAGTTTCTGTCTTCTTCTTCTTTCTTCTTTTCTTTTAACTCTCTTTTTCTTCTTTCTTCTGAATCTTCTTTTCACTCTTCTTCTTCTTCCTCTTCTTCCTTCTTCTCTTTTCTAAATTCTTCTTCTTCTTCTTCCTTCTTCTTCTTCTTCTTCTTCTTCTTCTTCTTCTTCTTCTTCTTCTTCTTCTTCTTCTTCTTCTTCTTCTTCTTCTTCTTCTTCTTCTTCTTCTTCTTTTTCTTCTTCTTCTTCTTCTTCTTCTTCTTCTTCTTCTTCTTCTTCTTCTTCTCACTATACTCTTCTTTTCTTCTTCCTTCTTCTCTTTCTTCCCAGCTCTTCTTCCTCTTCTTAATTCTTCTTCTCTTCTTTCCTTCTATCTTCTCCTCGTCTTCTTCTTCTTTCTTCTCTTCTTCTTTCTCCTTCTTTCTTCTTCTTCTTCTTCTTCTAATCTTCCTCTTCTTCTTCTTCTACATCTTTCTTCTTCTTCTTCTTGTCTCTTCTTCTCTCTTCTTCTTCTTCTTCTTCTTCCATTCTTCTTCTTCTTCTTTCTTCTTCTTCTCCTTCTTCTTTTCTCCTTCTCACTCATCTCTCTCTTCACTCTTGCTTCTTCTTTTCTTTCTGAGGGGGGAGCTTCTTCATTCTATCTTCTTCTTTCTTTCTTCTTTTCTTCTTTTTCTCCCCACATCTCCTTCCTTCTCCTTTTTTCTTCCTCTTCTTTTCTTCTCCCTTCTTCTCCCTCTCTTCTTTTACCTTCTTCTCCTTCCTTCCTTCTTCTTCTTCTTACTTCTTACTTCCTTCATTCTTCTTCCTCCTTCCTTCCTCATTATTCTTCCTCTGCTTCTATCTTCTTCTTTTTTCTTCTTCTCTTCTTCTCTTCTTTTCTCCTAACAACTCATCTCTTCTTCTCTTCCCCTTCTTCTCTTCTTCCTATCTTCTTCTTCCCTCGTCTTATTTCTTCTTCTCTATCTCTTTCCTTTTTCATTTTTTTCTCTTCCCCTTTTTCCTTCTTCTTTTCCCATTTTTCCGGGGCATTGGCTTTCTTTCTTCTTTTCATTTTCTTTTCTTCTTCCTTTTCTTTTTTTTTCTTCCCTCTTTTTCTTTTTCAGTTTTGGTAAGATTCTTTTTCCTTCCTTCTCCTCTTTCTTCACCTTCCTTCTTCTCTCTTTTCCTTTTCCTTCTTTAATTCCTTCTTCTTCTTCCTCCCTTTCTTCTCCTTTCCCTTCAAACTTTTCTTCTTCTTTTACTTCTTTCTTTTTCTTTCTTTCTTCTTCTTTTTCCCCCTTCTTTCTTCTTCTCTCTCTTCCTTCTTCCTCTTTCTCCCTTTTCCTTTCTTCTTCTTTTCTTTCTTTTCTTCTTCCCTTTTTTTTTCCCCCAAATTTTCTTTTTCTTTTTTTTTTCTTTTTTTCTTTTTTCTTTTCTTCCCTTCTTTTCTTCTTTCTTCTTCTTCCTTTTTCTTTTCCTTCTTTTCTTTTTTTTCTTCTTTCTACAATCTTTTCATAATCTAAACCATCTTCTCTTTCTCTTTTTTCTTTTTATTTCTTCTTTTTTCGAATCTTACTCCCGCTTTTCACTTTTTTTTTTTTTTTTTTTTTCTTTTTTCTTCTTTTTTTTCTACTTCTTTTTTCTTCTTTTGTTCCCCTCCCTTTTTCTTTTCTTTCTTTCTTCAACTTTTCTTTTTTCTTTTTTTTTCTTTTTTTCTTCATTACCTTTTTTTTCTTCTTACAATTTTTACTTTTTTTTTTTCCCGCCTTCCACCCCACCTAACTTCCATTCTTTTTTTTCTTTCACAGTATTTTCTTTTTTTTCCTTTCCTTTTATGCAATTTTTTTTTTTCTTTTTTTTTCTTTTTTGTTTTTTTTTATTTTTTTTTTTTTTTTTCTCCCCCTCCCCTTCTTTTTCCTATTTTTCCTCCTCCCCTCCTTTCTTTTTTGTTTTTTTTTTTCTTTCTTTCCCTTCGAACCTTTTTTTCCCTTCTTTCCAACCATCCTCTTTTCTTTTCTTTTTTTTCTTTTTTCTTCCCTTCTTCTTCCGAATCCCTCTTCATTCTTTCTTCTCCTCCTTCCTCTCTTCTCTTCTCTTCTTTTTTTTTCTTTCTTCTACTTCCCTTTTTTCCTTCCTTTCTTTTTTTTCCCCCTCAAACTACTTTATCCCCTTTCATTTCCAATTCCTTCTCCCTTTGTCCCTCCTTGTTTTATCTTCCCTTCCACTTTTGTTTCTTCCTTTTTTTTTTCCCTTTTTCTCTTTCACTTTTTTTTCTTTTTTTTTTCTCCCCTTTTTTTACCTTTTTTTCTCCTTTTCCATTCTTCTTCTTCTTTTCTTTTTTTTTCTTCCCTTTTCTTTCTTCCCCAACCTTTTTTTTTTTTTTTTTTCTTTTTTTCATTTTTTATTTTCTCTTCCACTTCCCCCTTTTTTCTTCTTCTTTTTTTCTTTTTTTCTTTCTTTTTTCTTCTTATTTAGTCCAGAAAAAAACAATCTTTTTTTCTTTTTTTCCAAATTTTTTTTCTCCCCTTTTCTTTTTTACATATTTTCTTCTTTTTTTTTTCTTCCTTTTCCAACTTTTTTTTCTTTTTCCTACTTCACTTTTTTTTTACCTTTTTCTTTTTTTTGTTGGTTCTTTTTCTTTTTCCAATCCCCTTTTCTTTCTTCCACATCCCCATTTTTTTTTTTTCCCATCCATTTTTCATTTTTTTTTTCTTTTTTCTTTTTCTTTTTTTTTTTTCTTCTTTCTCTTTTTTTTTTTTTCTTCCTTTTTTTTTTATTTTTTTTTCTTTACTTCAAAGATGGAACAAAAAACGCAAAGCAATCACCAAACACCCCCCATTCTTTCTTCTTTTCCCTTTTTTCTTCTTCTTCTTTTTTTTCTTCTTTTTCTTATTTTTTTTAATAACTTTTCTTTTTTCTTTTCTTCTTTTCAAATTCCCTTTTCTTTTTTCTTCTTTTTTTTTTTTTTCAAACTAATTTCTTTCTTTTTTTTTTTTTTTTCTTTTCCCTTCTTTCTTTTTCTTTTTTTTTTTTTTTTTTTTTCTCTGGTTTTTTTTTTTTTTCTTTAATTTTCTTTTTTTTTTATTTTTTTCTTTTTTCCTTTCTTCCCCTTTTTTTTTTTTTTTTTTTTTTAACTTTTTTTTTTTTCCTTTTTCCCCCTCTTCCCAAACTTCTTTTCTTTTTTCTTTTTTTTTCTTTTTTTTTTTTTTCCATATTTTCTTTTTTTTTTTTCTTCTTTTTTTTTTATTACCCTTCCCTTTTTTTTTTTTCCTTTTTTCTTCTTTTTTCTTCTTCTTCTTTTTTCATTCTTTTACTTATCTTCTTTTTTCCTATTTTATTCTTCCTTCACTTTTTTTTAAATTCTTTTTTCCACTTTACTTTTAATCCATTTCTTTTTTTTTTCTTTTTTTTTTTTTTTTTTCCTTTTTTTTGGTCATCCTTTTGTCTTTCCCTTTTTCTTTTTTTTTTTTTTTTATTTTTCCTTCTTTTTTTCTTTTTTTTCTTTTTTTCTTTCTCTTTTTTTTTTTTTCTTTTTCCCCCCATTCCCCTTCTTTTTCCCCCTCCCTCATTTTCTCTTTTTTTTTTTTCTTTTTTTTTTTTTTTTTTTTTCTTTTTTTTTTCTTCTTTATTCTTCTTTTCATTTCCCCTTCCTTTTCCTCTCTTTTTCTAGTTTTTTTTATTTTTTCTTTTTTTTTTTTTTCTTTTTCCCTCCATTTTGTTCTTTTTTTTTTTCCCTTTTTTTAAAACCCTTTTTTCGGGCTTTTCTTTTTTTTTTTTCTTTTTTTTTTCTTTTCATTCTTCTTCACTTTTCCCTTTTCTTCTTTTTTTTTTTTCTTCAATTTCCTTTTTCCTTTCCCTCCTTCTTTTTTCTCCATTTTCCCCTCTTTTTTTTTTTTTTTTTTTTTCTTTTCTTTTTTTTTTTTCCTTTTCTTTTTTTTTTTTTTTTTTTTTCTCTTTTCTCTCCTTTTTTTTTTTTCTTCTTTTTTCCATTTTTTTTTTTTTTTTTCACTTTTCTTCCACCTTAATTTTCTTTTTTTTTCTTCAAACATCTTTTTTTTTTTCTTCTTTTTTTCTTTCTTTTTCTTTTTTTTTTTTTTTCTTTCTTTCTTTATTTTTTTTCTTTTCTTCATCTTTTTTTTTTCTCTTTTTCTTTTTTTTTCCTTTTTCTCCAATTTTTTTTTTCTCCCATTTTTTTCTCTTTCTTTTTTCCTTTTCAACATTCTTTCCCTTTTTTTTTTTTTCCTTTTTTTTCTTTTTTTTCTTTTTTTCTTTTCTTTTCTTTTTTCTTTTCTTTCTTTTTTTTCTTTTGATTTTTTTTCCTTTTTTTCTTTTTTTTTTTTTTTCCTTCTTTTTTTCCTTCTTTCTTTTCTCCTTTTTTTTTTTTTTTTCCTTCTTTTTCTTTTTTTCCTCCTCCTTCCTTTCTTTTTCGCTTTGTTTTTTGAGGTTTTCAACACTGTTGCTTCCTGTTCCCAGGAAGATGCAGCACCAAGCATTCGTATTTTTTTTTTCAGCGGTTTTTTCTTTTTTTTTTTTACTTTTTTTTGATTTTTTTTTTTTTTTTCATAAAATCTTATGTCTGTTTACCAGCCTCATAAAATCTTATTCTTTCTTTACCAGCCCCTCTTCTTTTTCTTGAGGTTTTTTTTCATTTCTTTTATCCAATTTTTTGTTTTTTACCAGCCTCATTTTTCTTATGTCTGTGAGGTTACCAGCCTCATAAAATCTTATGTCTGTAAAGGAACCTAATTTATTTTTTTTCTCATTTTTTTTCTTTTTCTTAATTTTCCAAAAAAAATAAAGAAAAAGAAAATAAGCAAGTGTCAGCTTTTACTTTTTTGCCCGTTCAAACTTTTTCAATTTTGTTACTCGTTTCATTTCCGCTAACTATTGTAGATAAAATCCCGGTCGCTTTTTGCTTTGGAACTAGTCAGAATAGAATTGCTTTTACAATCGTGTCTTATTGATTAGCTGTTTCCATTATCTTTCTTGTTCTTATTCTTCTTGTTCTTCTTGTTCTTTTCTTTTTTATTTTTTTTTTTTTTTCTTTTCTTTTTTTCTTTTCTTTTCATTCTTCTTGTTCTTATTTTTTGTTTTTCTTCTTCTTTTTTTTCTTTTTTCTTATTCTTCGTTTTCTTTTTCTTTTTTTTTTTTTTTTTTCGTGTTCTTATTTTCTTTTTCTTGTTCTTTTTCTTTTATTCTTCTTTTCCCTTTTCTTCTTTTTCTTTTTTTTTTTTTTTTCTTTTTTTTCGTTTCTTTTTTTTTCTTTTCTTCTTTTCTTGTTCTTCTTGTTCTTTTTTTTTTTTTCTTATTCTTCGTGTTCTTTTCTTCTTATTCTTTTTTTTTTTCTTTTTTCTTTTTTAAAAAAATTTTTTTTTTTTTTCTTTTTTTTTTTTTTTTTTTTTTTTTTTTTTTTTTTGTTTTTTTTTTTTTTTTTTTTTCTTTTTCTTTTTTTTTTTTTTTTTTCTTATTTTTTTTCTTTTTTCTTCTTTTTTTTTCTTTTTTTCTTTTTTCTTTTTTTTTCTTTTGTTTTTTTCTTTTTTTTTTTTTTCTTTCTTGTTCTTTTTTTTTTTTTTCTTTTCTTTTCGTTTTTTTTTTATTCTTCTTTTTTTTTTTTTTTTTTTTTTTTTTTTTTTTCTTTTCTTTTTAAAAAAAAATTTTTCTTTGGTATTTATTTGTAAAATTTTTTTTTTTTTTTTTTTTTTTCTTTTCTTTTCTTATTTTTTTTTTTTTTTTTTTTGTTCTTTTTTCTTATTTTTTTTTTTTTCTTCTTTTTTCTTTTCTTTTTTTTTTTTTATTTTTCTTTTTTGTTTTTTTTTCTTTTTTTTTTTTCTTTCTTTTTTTCTTGTTCTTCTTTTTCTTTTCTTCTTCTTGTTTTTTTTTCTTTTCTTGTTCTTATTTTCTTTCTTTTCTTCTTGTTCTTTTTTTCTTTTTTTTTTCTTCTTTGTTCTTATTTTCTTGTTTTTTTTCTTCTTTTTCTTGTTCTTCTTGTTTTTTTTCTTTTTTCTTTTTCTTCTTTTTTCTTATTCTTCTTTTTTTCTTATTCTTTTCTTTTTTTTTTCTTTTCTCCTTTTCTTATTCTTCTTGTTCTTTTTTTTTCTTCTTGTTTTTTTTCTTTTTTTCTTTTTTCTTCTTGTTCTTATTCTTCTTTTTTCTTGTTCTTTTTATTCTTGTTCTTTTCTTCGTGTTTTCTTTTCTTGTTCCTTTTTTTTTTCTTCTTGTTTTTTTTTCTTTTTTTCTTATTCTTCTTGTTCTTATTTTCTTGTTCTTGTTCTTTTGTTTTTATTTTCTTGTTCTTTTCTTTTGTTCTTATTTTCGTTTCTTGTTCTTCTTATTCTTTTCTTATTTTCTTCGTTTTCTTATTCTTCTTTTTTTTTTTCTTTTTATTCTTATTCTTCTTGTTCTTTTTCTTCTTGTTCTTGTTTTTTTTGTTCTTATTTTTTTTCTTATTCTTCTTGTTCTTCTAGTCTTCTTCGTGTTCTTATTCTTTCTTTTTTTTCTTGTTCTTGTTCTTATTCTTTTTGTTTCTTTTTTTTTTTTTTCTTGTTCTTTTTTCTTCTTGTTCTTTTTCTTCTTGTTCTTATTTTCTTGTTTTCTTATTCTTCTTATTCTTATTCTTTCTTGTTTCTTATTCTTCTTGTTCTTGTTCTTGTTTTTATTCTTTTTATTCTTATTCTTCTTGTTCTTATTTTTCTTGTTCTTTTTTTTCTTTTTTTTTTCTTCTTTTTCTTATTCTTCTTGTTTTTTCTTTTATTCTTATTCTTCTTGTTTTTTATTTTCTTGTTCTTTTTTTCTTGTTCTTATTCTTCTTATTTTTATTTTTCTTTTTTCTTATTCTTCTTGTTCTTATTCTTCTTTTCTTTTTCTTCGTTTCTTTTTCTTCTTTTTCTTGTTCTTTTCTTGTTCTTCTTGTTCTTGTTCTTTCTTGTTCTTATTCTTCTTGTTCTTCTTGTTCTTGTTCTTATTCTTCTTGTTCTTATTCTTCTTGTTCTTATTCTTCTTGTTCTTATTCTTCTTGTTCTTATTCTTCTTGTTCTTATTCTTCTTGTTCTTATTCTTCTTGTTCTTATTCTTCTTGTTCTTGTTCTTCTTGTTCTTATTCTTCTTGTTCTTATTCTTCTTGTTCTTATTCTTCTTGTTCTTATTCTTCTTGTTCTTATTCTTCTTGTTCTTATTCTTCTTGTTCTTATTCTTCTTGTTCTTATTCTTCTTGTTCTTATTCTTCTTATTCTTATTCTTCTTGTTCTTATTCTTCTTGTTCTTATTCTTCTTGTTCTTATTCTTCTTGTTCTTATTCTTCTTATTCTTATTCTTCGTGTTCTTATTCTTCTTATTCTTGTTCTTGTTCTTATTCTTCTTGTTCTTATTCTTCTTGTTCTTATTCTTATTCTTCGTGTTCTTGTTCTTCTTATTCTTGTTCTTATTCTTCTTATTCTTGTTCTTATTCTTATTCTTCTTGTTCTTATTCTTCTTGTTCTTGTTCTTCTTGTTCTTATTCTTCTTGTTCTTATTCTTCTTGTTCTTATTCTTCGTGTTCTTATTCTTCTTATTCTTGTTCTTATTCTTATTCTTCTTGTTCTTCTTATTCTTGTTCTTATTCTTCTTATTCTTGTTCTTGTTCTTATTCTTCTTGTTCTTATTCTTCTTGTTCTTATTCTTATTCTTCGTGTTCTTGTTCTTCTTATTCTTGTTCTTGTTCTTATTCTTCTTGTTCTTATTCATCATCATCATCATCATCATCATCATCATCATCATCATCATCATCATCTTCTTCTTCTTCTTCTTCTTCTTCTTCTTCTTCTTTATTTTCTTCTTCTTCTTCTTCTTTTTATCCTCCTCCTTCTTCTTCTTCCTTCTTCTTCTTCTTCTTATAAACAAAACATAATAAAACGAGAAAAGAAAATAAGCAAGTGTCAGCTTTTACTGCGCCGTTCAAACTTTCAATCCAACTCGTTTCGTCTCCGCTAACTATTGTAGATAAAATCCCGGTCGCTTTTAGCTTTGGAACTAGTCAGAAAAGAATTGCTTTTACAATCGTGTCTTATTGATCAGCTGTTTCCATTATCGACCCAGCTCGTAATTTCTAGCAGTCCTTGTTTATACATGGTGCACAAGAATAACCATTGCCACTCATTAAAGGCTGCGAATGAGAAGCGCCTCCATTAATTTGCTTTAAACATTGGAAATTAGATATTAAAATTGTGTTTGCTAAGCCTTATTTTTCTCTGCGTAATTATTTTAGCTGTCAATTCCAAATATTTATTCTCCGCTTGACAGCTGCACAATCAGATAGCCCGTAAGCCCGTATGTCTAGTCATCGCAGTTAGTCATCTAGAAGGTTTGTCTTGACACTGGAGTTGAACGGGTTTTTTTTTTCGGTTAGACTTCATGTTTTTCGATTTCCATATAATTCCCAATGCAATAAAAGTCTTTTGTATTTCTATGTTGATATTACTGTCCATTCTTCCAACTGAGACTGTGTTGCTGCCAAGATCTAGGTGTGAGTCTACATCTAGGTGTGAGTCTACATCTAGGTGTGAGTCTACATCTAGGTGTGAGAGTGTTTCTCCAGGTGAAATATGGCTATAATTTGCCGCCTTTGACATTATCTCTGTCTTATCTCTGTGCATTTTCAGACCCGTTTGCTGCCAGCTCTCATTCAGTATTCTCAATTTGTCTTAATTTAGTTTTATCGAATAGAAAGTAAAATGTCATCGGCAACTTAAATCATCATTTCTCAATCTTTTTATCCTGGAGGAATCCCTTGAAATAATTTGCAGGTCTCGTGATGACTTTTTAGGCAATCTTTCTTGAAAAAAAAAATTGAAAAAAAAAAAAAAACCAAACAAAAAACAAGCATATAGGTAGTTGAGCTTAGCCTATTTTTCATGAAATTAATCTCTCGCTATCCCTTTCATAAACTAAAAAAAAAATCATAAGGCAAACATAATAAATTTATATTAAATAATTAGCTAAAGCCAAAATAGGATTTACTTTTTCTATGGTAAGCTCTGTAGATTTAATTTAAATAAAGGTTGTAAATTGATTTTAATTAATGCTAAGTACAACATGACAATATATTGACAATGTTTTATAGTAAAGATATTAAAAACCCATGAAAAAGCAATATGAATTTTTAAAAATGTAGCTTAAGACACAGTTTTATACAAGACTGAAAAAAAACACGGTTTTTTTCCAATCACGATCTATGGCAGAACCCCAAGCGACCTCTCGCGGAACCCTAGGCTTTTGAGAAACACTGATCTAGGTCATCGAACTATTGTGTCAGAGTTCACCGAGTTCCACATCTAGTGGTTGATAATGTTGTTTTCATAATTCAATCTGTATCCTGTAGTAAGAGAAACAGAGACCCAGACATTCCTGCCGCACTCCACTTCTTATCGTAAACAACACTGTAAGTTGTCCTTTATGAAAAACTCATGTATTTCATGTCTTCACATTGTTTTCCATATTAGGTTAGTGAACTTTCTGGGGACTCCATTTAGTGCCTCATTGGTTTTCAGCATTTATATTTTGTAACGTGGGGACTACAGCTCCGCCGCTCTGTCTGCTAATATGCACAGTGTGGTTACCTTATATGTACGGGATTTGTGCAGTTTCCTCCCAAAAACCAGCGTGTTCCTCTCTCATTTGCTATGGCATCTTGTATATCAAGGATGCTCTTATTTTGAGTTTTCCGTCGCTGCTGATAGTGAAACGATTCCTCTGTATTTTGTGCACTACTGAAAATCCTCAGGTTGACAGATTGACCAGATATCCGTTCTTCCAATCTGCTGATATTTAAAAACAAATACTTACTGGATATTGTGAAAAGAAATGTTCTTCTATTTCTTGATTTCTGAAATATTTCACATGAAACTGCAG
Organism: Oreohelix idahoensis; assembly: GCA_024509875.1. Lineage (NCBI taxonomy): Eukaryota > Metazoa > Mollusca > Gastropoda > Stylommatophora > Oreohelicidae > Oreohelix > Oreohelix idahoensis. The sequence continues at coordinate 55,854 of JAMPIV010009199.1, read as the reverse complement.
TCTGTGATCTGAAGCCACATCTTTTACTCTACATACTTTTAAGTCATGTAATAATGATCTGAACTTCTTGATTATGCATATTTGTTATGAGTAAAATCATAACATATCTATCGTATTCGATAAGGCTTGTTTACAGACCAGCTTGTTGATATTCGTTTCCTGGGTTACTCCCGGAAGTACGTCATTGTCTTTTGGACAAAATATAGCAGACGGCTTTGCCGGCTTCACTTAGCAGAAGTGAGCGATACTTCTAGGCTTTTCATGTGTGTCACTGAGCGTGAACGGACGTATAATTGTCCAGCTCCTATATGTGTGCTCTTACTACAGAGTTATAAAGATTTATTACAGCTAGATCATCCATCTGCGTCATGGAGTCTATGCTGGATTAATATATTAGGACAAGCGAATGCTGAATGAACAGGAATGCGTGTGGAAATATTTTAATAAAGTTTCAGCAAAATGTCGAAGACATCTTGTCCATAGGCTACTGACTAGCGACGTTTTCAAGACTGGCTAGGTCATGCCATTTGTCGTATCTGAATATTGAATACTTGTCAATTGGAGCGTGTTCACGTAATTAAACAAATGTTCGTCTTCATGTCCAAACTGGCCTTGAGGAATTCTTTAAAGTTGAAGTGTAAGAAAGAGATTTTACAGGCTGCTTTTAAAAGTATTACCGGCATGATGAATGCTGTGGTGAGTTCAAGAATTACTGCCCTAGACAAGATATTAACCAGTTCGAACCCTAACAGTTGGGCCTCATAACAGTTGGGGGTTACAAGCCGGAGGATCATCGATCCACAGAATGAAAGTGATTTCTACATAAATTATTAGAGACGTCGCCTGCATTTCGTGCCTTGTTCGAGTTTGCAAAGACGGCGCACTTTATCGTCTGCTAGCTTGTGGCAGTTTTTGGAGTCAAAATTTGCAGTGCAGTCCTTACCTGAGTTGTTCCAGTCATTGAGGGAACATTTATGAAGCATATTTTACCTACTGCATCCTGCTTCGAGTGAAGTTTCGAGTTTCCTGCTGAAGATGGCGTATTTGATAAAAACGACAGATCAAAGTGAAATCTGCTTTGTATCAGCTGTTCCAGTGTGCTAGGTCTAACGTTCAGTCTACGGTTCCAGTTCTCATCGGTGCTGCATGGAACAGACGGTGGAACTAAGAGGATTTTGAGTCCTGGCAATAAGATAAGTCACGTTTTAGCTTCATACAGCCTGTGGCTAGATTATTTTATTTGCCAGCGAATTTTTTTCTACATGTTTATGTTTCAATGTCGTGGTTATATATCTACAGTAGTGCGGGAGGTTGGCTGGGACCTGGAATTCGTTTTCAATACCGACATATGTCTGGTCGAAAAGAATTCACAGGCGGTCTTTAGTTTATGCATCTGTGTAGTCCAAATTGAGGGGCCGGCTAACATTGCTGTGTGGGAAACTGCCTCAATTGAAGTATACAGATCCATTTTTGCCTAGTTGTGCAGTCCTGTTAACTGTAAAATTTGTTGTTGTAGTGAAGTTCAGTGTATTTTTTTCTTCAGTTTTATCCATTATTGTTTGTAAATTTGTCCATCTCACCTTGCTATCTTTTATTTAATAGATGTCATAAATGTTGTAAATTCGTGCTGTGTTGTCATAATTGTGGTAGAGCTACATTTTATTTTTTTGTTAGCATTCATATAGTTCTGCCTCAGTTCTCTATTTGAATTTGCTTCTGTTAGCTCTGGTCACTGTATTCTGTCCTACTGTTTGTACTTTTCTTTTGATGCTCCATAGTTATAACATCTATATTACTTTTTACTATTACATGCAGTTGGGTGAATTTGAATTTGTGTATTAAGTATTGAAAATATTATTCACATATTGATAATATTATAAATTTACTTTATTGGTGCTATTGAAAAGCACAATAGTTGTAAATCATGGCAACCTTGAAAGATTTGGTAAAGGTTGGTAAAGATTTTGGTTTGGAGGGTGATGCCTTAAAAACCTATGTAGACAAGGAACTCAAGAGACAACAAGATTTAGCTGAAAAAGCTGAAGAATTAGCTGAAAAAAGAAGACAAGAAGAAATACAATTGTCTGAAAAAGAAGACAAGAAGAATTGTCTGAAAAAAGGAGAGAAGAAGAATTAAATGAAAAAAAGGAGACAAGAGGAGATGGCTCTTGAAAGAGAAAAATTAGCCTATGCTCATCAACAAGAGATCAGATTAGCTGAATTGGAACTTGAGAAATTAAGATTCCAACAACCACAGGTTAATCCCATGAATGTTGATACTGGTAGAAGGGACCATAATGCCCATTTTAAGATAAATTTGCCTAAATTTAACTCTAATATCGACGATATCTCATGCTTCCTCAGTAGATATGAGACGTATTGTCAGGAGTTTAATATTGATAAAACTACCTGGTCTAGTAGGCTCATGAACCTATTAGTGAGTGAAGCATGTACTGCAGTTTGTACCATGGATGAGCAGTCTAGAAAAGACTGTGAAGCTGTGAAAACATTGCTACTTAAGAAGTATCAATTGGATGAAAATGGCTATAGGTTGAAATTTAAATCACTACGGCCAGATTCAACAAAAGATTTTACAGAATTTATTTCATCCATAAAGATGTACTTTACTAGATGGATTGATATTTCTAAAATTGAAAAAAAAACATTTGAGGGACTATCTGATTTGATTCTGAGAGATACAGTTTTGTCATCAATTAGTGGAGATTTCTTATCATTTTTGCAAGAAAGGAAACCAGAAACTTTGTCTATTTGTGAAACTTTTGGTAGACAATTCCAAGTCGCACATCCAAATAAGAATCTGAGTAAAAATAACATTAAGGATTCCTTGCCAGCTGCTTCTGCTAGGATGTTCAATTATAACACACCTAGGCAGAGATCAAATAGCATTGATAAGAACTATAGAGTCAATCAGAATTTTCAATATGGCAATAATAGAGGCAGATATAATGATGATAATTATTACAGACCACTGTCATCATTTAGATCCAATGATTTCCAATATAGAGGAGGATATAATGCCAGATCAGGCAGAGGACAAAGGTCATTCTATAGGAATAATGACAAATATGGGAATAACAGAGGTTCTTATCAGAACAATAACTTTAGACAGTCAAGGAACCCTGAACGTGCAAATGTTGTCTTAAATGTGAGTGACAATAATACAAGTCAAAATAATGTTCCTATCGCTCATGCGAATGCTTGTAGTGTCGACCTATTAAACAGTGCTAATTGTACTGAATGTAGTTCTTTATTTCAGCTACAGAGAGTACTAAGACTGTTGTGCGGACATCCTTTGCCAGTCATGTCTTCTTATGAAAGCCAGGTTCAGTGGTGCTTGATAAAGGTTTTGTGAACAATAAATTAGTGTCACTTTTAAGGGACACGGGGTCGACAACAATTGGTGTACGTAGATCTATGGTGGATCAGTCAGATTACACAGGAAGAGAAGTAAAGTGTATTACTTTTGGTGGCACAGTGGAATACTATCCAACAGCGGAAGTATTTTTGGATACACCCTATTTTACTGGAAGAGCTCTTGTGTGTTTATTAAACAGCCCTACCGCTGGGATTAATCTTGGAAACATCCCAGGCCTCCACGAGTGTTCAAGAGAGAACATTGAAAATTGGGAGAAGAAACACTTAATAACGGCTAATGCTGTTACAACCAGAGCACAAGCTCGTGCTGAAATGATTAATCAGAACCACGATGATATTGTGTTGGAGGAGGTTATGAGTGATGATGAGCAGTCTGAAGATGTCATGAATGATGATGATAATGATAATGTTAATGATAATGAAAATGAAAATACTGCTCAGCTGGAAGATGATGATAATTTGCAGGTTGATTTGATTGAAAAAGAATCATTCATACAAAGGCAAAAAGAAGATGAGTCTTTGAAAAAATATTTTCGTATGGCAAGATCAAATAAGGTGATGATAATGCAAAACATTGGTACACATTAAAGAATGATATTTTGATTATAAATTTTCAGGATGTTACATCAATAAACAAAACAAATAATGGTACCTACTTGTTTTAGACCATTTGTGTTACGACATGCCCATGACATTAACTGTGCAGGTCATTTGGTTATTGCAAGGACAAAACAGAGGGTTTTGTTTCATTTTTTTGGCCTGGCGTGACCAAAGATGTAAAAGTTGTTTGTCGCACATGTGTAGTGTGCCAGATTGTCGCAACGAAAAGGCCTGGACATAACGCACCCATTCAGGCCGCGAACATTTCTTTCGTCCATTCGCAAAGATGGTTATCGACCTTATTGGTCTTATGAAAGTCACTTCAGGTAGGGGTCAAAGGTACGTGCTAACATGTATTGATATGTGTACACGTTGGCCTGAGGCAATTCCATTGAAAACAATTTCTACTGGTGACTTAGTGGATGCGATATTTTAAATTGTCAGCAGATTGGGTTTTCCCGAAAACATGCAGTCTGATCATGGAACCCAGTTCGTGTCTGATGCTATGAAAGAAGTAATGAGGATGTTTGGGATTGAAAGATCCCTCAGTTCAGTGTATCATCCCCAATCCTGTGGTAAAATAGAAAGACTAAATAGGAGTTTAAAACAGATGCTAGACAGGGTTACGGCTAAGTATCCACAAGAGTGGGATCGAATTTTGCCTGCCATTCTGTTTGCATATAGGGAAATTCCAAACCAAAGTACGGGATTTTCTCCTTTTGAGTTGGTATATGGTGCAAAGCCTCGAGGTCCTATGGCTATCTTAAAACAATTACTTATCGGTACTAACATGGATGAGGAGGTGCAATCCTCTTATCAATATGTGGTAAATTTAAGACAAAAGATTATTGACGCATTCCAGATAGCAGTAGAGTCGTCAGAAAAAGCAAAATTAAAGGCTCGATTGTTTTTCAATCAAAACAGGAAACTGCACCAATTATGGCCAGGTGATGAAGCCTACGTATTACTCCCAAACAAGGATAATAGATTACTTGTTTCTTGGAAGGACCCATACACAATTTTAGACAAATTATCAGATGTTGACTATGTTGTTGATGTTAAAGGAAAGGGAAAAAATTTCCATATTAATATGTTACAACAGTTTCATACTCGACCGCCGCATCTGCGTCCTATCTTTGAAGCTATTGACGAATCTGTTGATAGCCGCTCTTCTTTAGCTGTTATTCAGGAGGAAACTTCTGATTTTTCTGATAGTGGTGAACCAATTCTATCTTTACCTGATGTCCATTTGTTGACTACGGAAAGTTGGAAAGATATTTCCATTGCTCCTACTCTATCTTCTGATCAGAAAGAACAGATCTCTGACTTACTACAATCTTTTTCTGATGTGCTCACGGATGTTCCTGGGCATACAGATATCATTCAACATGATATCGTGTTAACAGATTTCAGGCCTATCAAACTGAAACCTTATCCTATCCCAATTCATTTGCAATCTCAGGGACAAGAAGAAATAAAACAAATGATTAAGTTAAACATAATTGAACCGTCTAATTCACCATGTAGTTTTTCCATGGTTTTGATCAGGAAAAAAGACAAATCTATTAGAATTTGTATATATTTTAGACGTTTAAATTCGGTCACAATTCAAGACGCGGAACCTTTGCCCATGCTTGAATCACTCCTTGATAGGCTATCTACTGCTACATTCTTTACAAAGTTTGACCTATCCAAGGGATATTGGCAAGTGCCATTATCTGACAAATCTAAACCTTATACAGCTTTCGCTACACCTTTAGGTTTGTTCCAGTTTAATTACATGTCTTTTGGTCTTGTAAACACTCCTGCTACTTTTGTACGCATGATGCATAGACTATTCTCTGATCGTGAGAATTTGATTACCTATATAGATGACATTTGTCTGTTCCATCATAATTGGAATGATCATATCAACGGAATCCATTCTTTGTTGAACACCTTGCGCTGTCATAATATTACTGCTAGACCCTCCAAAACTAGAACAAGTTTTACTGAAATTACCTTTCTCGGTCACAAAGTAGGAGGTGGATTCTTAAAACCTGAAGATTCTACGGTTTCCAAAATTCTGAATCTTGATATTCCTCGAACAAAAAAGCAGGTTCGCGGTTTTTTGGGTCTAATAAACTTTTATAGACGATTTCTACCTAATTTTTCAGATATAACTTCAGTTCTATCTGCGTTAGTGAAAAAAGCGCCAAATAAAATAATATGGTCGCATGCTTGTGATGAAGCCTTAAACGTGATAAAACTTGCTTTCTCGAAATCTCCAATATTAAGATTACCTGACATTCGATATCCTTTTGTTCTCAGAGTCGATGCCAGTAATTCAGCGATCGGGGGAACATTCATGCAAGAATTTGAGGGCCACATGCACCCGACGATGTACGTTAGCAGGAATCTTTCGCCTGCAGAGCAACGATATCCAATCGTCGAGAGGGGACTTCTGGCTATTGTCTTCGTCTTCAACAAAATCCAGAGGTATTTAATTGGAGCCCACTTCCCTCTGGAGACTGATCAGAAGGCATTGGCATATCTTCAGACAGCCAGATTTACAAATCAAAAAGCAGCGAGAGCCTCGTTAGCGCTCCAGCCTTACGACTACAGCATCAATGCTATAAAGGGAAGTCTCAATGTCGTTGCTGACGTCCTTTCGAGATGTATTAAAGACACCACGTCATCTATCAACTCAACAAGTCCAGATGATGCACGTAATTCAATGTAGTTCAAGTGTGTACATTGAGAAGTCTTGGTCAAGAACATATCGCTTCAATAACCACGTAATTTAAAGTTACTGAAGGGATTGTACAGTTATTACAGTGATTTTATGTCAATGCAACCCACACAGCAGCATGATGATGCTGAATCCAGGATCACTCCATATAGTGTGATATATCGTTTGACATGTGACACTTCATAGAGACATCATGCAATTATATCCATATGCACTGTCCAACTACAGATTGTCAAACATATCATATGTGTGATGATTTCAATTGACTCGTTGTTAAACGTTTTCAATACACATATATTTTCGTGGCAAAAAGACTTTTTGCTATGCTTTCAAGGGAAATAACTTATAAATGAAAGTTACACAAAGATTCAAGGGAAGTAACAACAACATTTGAAATGGAACTTATTTCGGATAATTCGCTACAAGGTTTGAAGAAAAGGTGATTTTTTGCACGGTAGTCAAATGACATTATCTTCAATACTACCATTTTTCCATACAAGATGAAAATTGACAAATTTAATTACATTATAAATTGACTTCTTAAGAAAAGTTATGTCATACTAACAATAGTCTTTGAGACATTCATGCGTTTTTTACGACATTATATAATTTATGATTGCTTCACTGCTCAAATTATGTGTATGATACACTATTGACATATCATTCACAATCACACAAAACATTATGCATGTGACAATGTGTAACAGTCACACGCCTTAGTGGTTAAGTGTCTGTCTTACTTCATCTATTATTGAATTATATTACTATTAATGCTTTGCATTAATGTTACATTACTATGACATTATGTGACTAAGTTACATGACGAGACAAAAGGTGTTCCTGACGGAATGAAGTATGAGAATGCATGGTGTGATATAGTTATTTCATTGTTGACTGACTTTGCTATAGTTACCTCATTCTGATGTTAAATTGATTTGAGTCTTTCGTAGACATTGGTATTAGCATTATGTGCTATATTCCATACACTTCGTGTGTTAAATTGCCTACATTGGGGCACAAACATAGGTTCTATGCAATGTCATACCAGCATTAACATTTTATGTTATCATCTACTCACGTTGTTGGTGTTTACCCACAACAGGAAATAATGAAAACTCCGTTTTCATTATTTGCCGGGGGGAGGGGGGGGGAGTAGTTGTTATGAGTAAAATCATAACATATCTATCGTATTCGACAAGGCTTGTTTACAGACCAGCTTGTTGATATTCGTTTCCTGGGTTACTTCCGGAAGTACGTCATTGTCTTTTGGACAAAATATAGCAGACGGCTTTGCCGGCCTTACTTAGCAGAAGTGAGCGATACTTCTGGGCTTTTCATGTGTGTCACTGAGCGTGAACGGACGTATAATTGTCCAGCTCCTATATGTGTGCTCTTACTACAGAGTTATAAAGATTTATTACAGCTAGATCGTCCATCTGCTTCATGGAGTCTATGCTGGATTAATATTTTAGGACAAGCGAATGCTGAATGGAAAGGAATGCATGTGGAAATATTTTAATAAAGTTTAGCAACATGTCAAAGACATCTTGTACATAGGCTACTGACTAGCGACGTTTTCAAGACTGGCTAGGTCATGCCATTTGTCGTATCTGGATATTGAATACTTGTCAATTGGAGCGTGTTCACGTAATTAAACAAATGTTCGTCTTCATGTCCAAACTGGCCTTGAGGAATTCTTTAAAGTTGAAGTGTAAGAAAGAGATTTTACAGGCTGCTTTTAAAAGTATTACCGGCATGATGGAATGCTGTGGTGAGTTCTCACCAGTTCAAGAATTACTACCTTAGACAAGATATTAACCAGTACGAACCCTAACAGTTGGGCCTCATAACAATATTGTGGCGAGATGGATGTTGGATAGAAAATTAGAAAGTATAGTTCCCAGAACTGGAGAAGAGAACTGGTGAATTAGTGGTAGGGACGGCACAGGACCGGTCAGGTAGTTAACTGCAAAGTTATCGATGATAGCCGTAGAAGAGAACTGGTAGGCAAGTCACCTTCTCGCTAGATCTATCCTATGCTCCAGGAGTGTTATATAAATATGTGAGTGCAGCGCGTATTTATTCCCTATTAAGTTGTTGTCACTGGATTTACTCACCTGTTCTTTGCAGTGATGGCCCATCAGTCACCAAAATTCAGAGTATATACTGAGAGTCTTCACTTGGTGTCTACCTTTCGCTCAAGATAACGCTTGTCAGAGATGTGAATTGAAGAATGGCGCTTCGGTTCTAGGGAGCCTCATAGGAATTTAAAGAAATCAAGTATTACGGCTGATAGGATCCAGGCCGTAGGATTTTGCTCGTTCTGATGAGCCCTCAACTGATTTAACTCAGTAAAATATCACTTTAATAACTATGTTATAAGTATTTAAAATGACTGAGACATACGGATGCAGTTCACTCAAAATGACTAAATCAACTATAAATTTGTATATTTACAGATAACAAATTTAATAGTCTATTGTCGTTAACAAATGTAAAATAAATAAGGGTGGGGTGAATTAGAGTCTTTAAAATTTAATCAAGTGGGATGATCTGGATAGTAAAAGGAATTTTTGTTATTAGAGTTCACTTGGCAGCTTTAAGTGGGTACTTAAGTAAGATGTCGGTTGGTTTCTGCTCCAGCCGATGTTTGTTCCTTGCAGGTTATGGACTGGTTCACTCGTCACTGGTCAAGTCTGGTTGCCGCAACACGTTCCTTGTAGTATCGTGAGGTAATGGCGAAGATGGTCCAGCGTCTGTTAAGACCCGTCTGCTGTGCGTGCCTAGCTATGACCGGAGGCCACTTATACCACACACTTGTTCCACAGATAGTATCACCAATTGGTACCACCGACTAGTATCGTGAAATAAGAGAGAAACAAATACCTTCCTGAGTATTGGGTTTCGTGACACAAAATCACCCCCCCCCCCTTTTTTTCATTCCACCATCCCACTGCCTCAGAACTTTAACCTATCTAAGCATTAATGTTAATCCCAGTGAGGGAAAAACATCCATTGCATTTATACTGAACATGTTTACGTTTACATATGGGCTGGTTGAAAAGGTTAATTGAATAAGTATGTACAACAGTTCTATCATCATCCACTCCCCGCTCCATATAGAGCTTGGGACTACCTCTGATTTTGGATCTCTATGAGAAACCCGCATAAGCAGTCACCAGCTCTTGCAGTGATGGTTCATGAAACCATCATTCTATATGCTGAGGTTGTCAGCCTCGTATGAATTAGACATTCATTAGCAATTTCCCCATGTTAATAATGCAAAATATAGAATTATAAAATGTACAACTTATCCCAAAATATCTTTGAGAATACAGACTTCTGGCTCAGAGAAATAGTTTCGGCAACTTGATTACGATGAGAGAAATAGTTTCGGAAACTTGATTAAGATGCCTCTTACACTAAGTCTGAGGTATTACTTTACTATAGACTCCCACTATGACTTAGTGTTCAGGTTCATAGGATGCCGCGCTTTCCATATTAATAAATGTAGAGTTGTCGTTGTGTAAATCCACAAGATGCTCAAACACGTTGTCCGGTCCTTTAAAATGGAATCCTGATCCTATTCCTTACTCTGGCTTATCTGGCTGTCTTCTTGACGATTTGAATTTCACAGTACCGTAAACTCAAAAGGCGCTAAATTATAAGGCAACATTTGGCACGCATCTAGATTGCTACTATATGACAAGGCTCCTGTTAGAAATGTTGTATTTTTACATCTCAAAATGCAAAGCAAATAGCATTAAATTTGTGTGCATTTTCGGCGGGGTATATTCCACCTACCTCTTACGGAAAATCCCTGCGTGACATCCGTAAAACAATGTGTTGTTTACAAGTCACCTCTCAATATAAGGTATGCCAGCGACAAAATCCTAATTTCCTCGTCAAATACCAAAAATAATGATTTGCCTCTGCCATTATTGCATGTATTTGTAGTTGCTATTAAAATCCCAAAAGAATTATCCTGTTCGGGGCATTAACCGTAAAGTTATAGCAGAATTTCCGTTGTACAATTAATAATTTATCAATAAAGACAATAGTTTACGTGGCAATTCCAGAGTGTCTTGCCTGTGTTATGACACATATATGATCAAAATGATTTCCTGACCTGCAGTGTAGTGAAATGCACGTGACTTCTATTTCGTTTTCTTATTCTTTTTTATTAGTCGTTATGTGGCGCATAATAATGGCAGAAATTAATTGAGTGTTTTTGTTCTTTAGACAGTTTTCTATGTCGCGGAAATTAGGTCCCATTTCTTTTCATTCCGTAAGTGCCTTCTCCGCCTTCTTAAATAGCATTTTGTCACGCCTTCACTACGAGGTGCCTTTTTTCCATTATTACTAGAGAATAGCACTTTTTCTCCAGCGTTCAATTTTTCCCCATTTCGCTTCCATCTTGCTTCAAACAATCAAAGATGGCAGTTTTATATGTCACATTTCTGCTGATACCTGTACGGGTTTATCTTGGTCATTACGTGTTCGAACATTCCATGAGCCCATGAGGTTTTCCTTAGTCAAAGAAGGCTAGTTATCGCAGCTTGAATTCATTTCATCTTTCTCTACTAAGGTAGTCACAAAGCAGATACTGCCGTAGAGAGTGAAGTGTTAGAGACGCCACCAAACTAGGTCTCGCTTTTATTAGGTGGGGTGATGGGTTCCCATCCCTGCTGTCTTTGCCTTCCCTAACTCGTGAGCTGAGTCAGATACCTACTTACAACTGGGTAGATGTGAGCTTTGCGTTACCGTTTCAGAACTTGGTAACATTCTCTGTAACGCGTTATAATCCACCATAATAGAGGGTTTTCTTTTAGCCAGGACAGTTGCGTTGATTGCTTGCTTTGGATGAATTCTTCATACTGTTTACGATTTCTTTATGGTTTCAAACATCTACAAGGTGGGGTAGCCAACCCTTAATAATCGTCTTTTATGGCATTATATTGATTGGTCACAATATTATTATTCTCTGCTTACCTTTCTAGCTCGGTAATAAACAGATGATGCATGGTAGAGTGCAATGGTTGATTTATTTGCTCACTAGTATCATCTCCGAGATCAACACTTTATTCAGATGATGTTTGTTTTTTTTACTTAGATTGCTCGTGTTTTTTCCCCGGATGATGCGCATAATAAATTCTGGCCTGTATGTGATTACCAACTGTCTCAAAGATGCGAAAGCTTATGATTTGGGCGAAAATGTCGATTTCAAACTATAGGAAAGGGAGGGGATCCCGTTTCACGCCCATAGTGGCATGTTGGGAATATGGTGTTAGGCCAGTGGCGGTTCCAGGGGGTTGTCATTGGGGGTGCTGCACTGTTCATTCATTTAAAATACTATACATAACACTCACAAATTGTGACCACCATGTAAAATATCAACCCAGACACAAATGTGTCTAACCTATTTAAAAGTGAAGTCCATTCTTTACATTACAGCCACACAACCAGTCATGATGTTCATAAATTTCTCTGTTAAATTTTCTCTGGTATGTACTGTTCCTGCTAGTCGAGGTCTGGATAATTTTTAGATTCGGAAGAGGCTGACCTAGTGTTTTTACACGGCATTTTTCAGCCAACGACAATCGCGAAAAAACAATTTCTTGTAAATATGTAACAGTTACTTCACTCATTTCTATAATAATTCAGCACACAAGAAAATATCAGCATTAAATTAATTTCAAAACAATGCAATTGACCAACGTTTTGCGGTATTGTGGTGAACGCGCACGTAAACAGTCGCTTGATAGAGATAATTTCCACTTGAGCTGTGTTCCGTTGAAGTACTAGTTAAATAAATTCAACCCAATCGCAGCTGGCCTCTTGCTGTGTGTATAACAAGCATTCGCTTATAAGAGGTCGAGGTCACTTGAACTGTCATCGTTTGCAGTACTTGCCACAATACGGTGTTGGATAATTTTTTGTTTTGTTTTGAACCCTTCCGGTGTAACCTCAAATTTTTGTATTTTTTGGTCTGTCCGGATTATGTATTATAATGTATTAGAGACAGTATATAGTCCTTTTTTTTACAGGGGGTGCTGCAGCTCAACAGCTCATTAAAGAAAGCCGCCACTGTGTTAGGCCCATATTTTCTTGACCATCGGCACAATAGGGGTGATGTGGTCATCATCACGCCGACCGCCTTAACCTTCCCAGAGTTGCTCTGGTACCCAATTCATGAGGCTGGGTCGACCCCGAAGCTGTTTGCGGTCTAAAAAAATCCCACCTCAACCGGGGATCGAACCATGGACCACCGAGTTAGGAAGCCAGTGCACTAACCACTGAGCTACCGCGGCGCCGATTTCAAACTATTTTTCTTGAAAGTTACCAGGAGAAGAAGAATTCGTTTTAGTGGTACTAATTGTAGTAGAAGTAACAGATGCAGTAGAAGTTGTAGTAAATTTGGTTGTAGTAATAGTAAAGGTAGTGGTAGATCTTTGTACTGGAAGTGATAATAGTAAATGTGCGAATAGTAATAATAATAGTTATGGGCTTAGTAATAGTATTAGTTTATAAGTTGTATTAGTAGTATTGGTAGTGAAAGTGGTAGTAGAAGTAGTAGCATTAAAAGAACACGCAGGAATTGTATTAGTTGTAGTAATAGCACCAGCTGCTGCGATAATATCAGTGGTGTGGTGGTAGTGGTGTTGGTGGTGGTGGTAGTAATGGTTGTAGTAGTGGTGGTGGCGGTGGTAACAATAATAGTAAAAGTAGTTTACCAAAAGTGATTGTAGTAGTAGCTGTTGCCGCTATGTATTTTTGCTAGTGTTATTGTAGACGAAGAATAACTGGGGGGAAAGATAACGATTTTAAATATGAACGCAACACTGAAGGCAAAGACGAAAGGAAAACAAAGCCACGGAATCGCACAATTTAAAAATACTGGACACATCGACCCAGTCTAAAAGAGTTGGGACTAGGAATGTCTCTTTCGTGCTTTTAATGGAATTTAAAAAAAAAAAAAAACGCAACAACAACAAGCAAAGACCTGGAAACAATTACTATTTCCATGGAACAAAAAGGACACAGATGTGAAAGTAATCGATCTCACCCGTACTGTTAAACCACAAAAGGGCTTTACGAACGTCGATCAGAGTTTGTGAACAATTTCTAAGCCAAAGGCCACATAAAGAATCTGTTGAAAGCTAGGGATCATTGCTTACAAAAAAAAAATGTTAATAAATAAATTCTTTGAAAATAATGCACTCGCAGTTGCTGCTTTGAAAATTGATTACCTTCACATATCACTTTGTTATTGGTAGTAATATTAATAAGCAATGGTATTGGTTTGGTTTGAAAGACGATCTTCATTGCACACGGACAACTCTATCAGTGCTCCGATCTCCTCCCTTAGATCACACAAGGAGAATCTCAGCACAGTGCACGAACTCCGTAGCACCGGCGAAGATCCTAATGTGTGTATACAGGAATCACACATTTTATAAATATTGTTGTCGTGGGTAGGTTTTATAATTTTTAAATTTTACCAGGGCAGCGGCCGTATGGCCTACTCTTTACTATTTCCAACTTTTTTAATGTGCATAACTTGCACACGGGACCTCCTTTTTTTCGCACTTATCAAAGAAAGCTAGGCATCCGATCTCACTACCCAGGAGATCATGGGGGAGCATGACATCTTTAGAAACAACTGGTTCTGAAAAAAAATTTCGTCAATTATATTCCTTGTACTGCGAAGCGGTGGTAACAATGCAGGTACGATAAATGACAGTGCAAAAAAAAAAGAATAATGTTTCTTTTAATGACACAACAACTAAAAGTCATTGAAAAATAAAATAAAACACAAGAAGTGTAAACAAAGCAGAAAGTTAGCTTATTTATATACAAATTCAATGAGGAAGTAACTGTCGCGTTCTATGTATAAGGAACAAAAAATTGTAATAAAATCTTTGACAAGCAAACACGCATATCATCTTGAACACCCTAACGGTATATAATGTTTTGTTTTTATTGCGCCATTATCGCTGACAGCCAGCCTCGCAACAAGAGAAGTTATATCAGTTAGAATAATTGCTACTGTCTGTGAAGAATGTTACTTCCATTTTTATCCACAGCATGATCGCTGGCGCGCTTACGTCGAGAAATATGAGATGTTGCCAAATAATAGACACACGTTTAACATCTCTCTCTCTCTCTCTCTCTCTCTCTCTCTCTCTCTCTCTCTCTCTCTCTCTCTCTCTCTCTCTCTCTCTCTCTCTCTCTCTCTCTCTCTCTCTCTCTCTCTCTCTCTCTCTTGCAAGTGCCCAAACCTAGGCTTGACTTATTCAAGAAAAGCTTAGCGTACTCTGTTGCTCATCTTTGGAATTGTCTTCCACATAACCTAAGAAACAACCTCAGTCCCTATTCATACAATCATAGACTTTTTGAATACTTTCTGAATTCTGATTACATGCCCCCCCCTAATCGGATTATCTTTTCTTATAACATCAACTGTAGGTTCTAATGACGATGTTTGTACTTTTCAACATATGTTATGTCATGCTTATAAGTAATTAATGTTAATATGAGTGTGCTATATTGTTATTTTACTTTACTTTGAATTTCTTGAAATTGATATGTAACATGCATATGAGAATAAATGAATTCAGTATGAAAGGTGAGCGAAAGGAAGGGCAGAATGTTAGACGGGCCTGCGTGCCCAATTCTCAACCCTTTGAAAATAAAGTTCGTTCGTTCGTTCTCTCTCTCTCTCTCTCTCTCTCTCTCTCTCTCTCTCTCTCTCTCTCTCTCTCTGTATAAATTATAAGAACAACTATGCTAGTTAGATCCAACAAATACAGCTATCCTCCGCTTAGTGCTGTTAATTCGTTCTTCTAAACTTGAGCGCTAATAAAAAAACGCGCTTATGGAAAATTGATTTCTCATAAAACTTTATAGAAATAAAAATAATTCGTTCCTGATATCCAGAAAGCTGTATCAAAATTAAGTAAAAATTGATAAAAAACAAAAACTAAATACAGCCATACTTCGCTTTATTGCGCTTCGCTTCATTGCGCGTCGCTTCATTGCGCTTCGCAGATATTGCGCTTTTTTTCAAATTATTCAAGTTTATTTATTAGAACGTGCCTTCTTCTACGGATAGATTTTGGCTCTCCACCAGCAAAAAGATTACGATTCGCTAAAAGGCTCAGATGATGAAGATTAACATTTTTTTTAGCAATAAAGTATTTTAAATCTTACAATACACTGTTTTTTTTAAAGACCTAGCGCTATTTCGCACGTAATAGACATAGTGTAAACATGATTTTAGGCTTTTATATGCACTAAGAAGCCAAAAAAAAAAAAATGGGTTTTACCCGCTTTATTGCGATATTCGCTTTATTGCGGTGGTCTGGAACCGAACCCGCAATATCTCCGAGGTATACCTGTAGTTAACAATATTTATTAGCTACATATAATTATTAGACATTACTAGCTCAAACGAAATATTAAGTATGTTCTGTACTTATACAAATATTTCTAAAAAATATTATAGGATTCTAATCACTGCTACTTCCGTCGCTTGAGCTTACAGTTGTCACAGCGGAGCAGTCTTCATCATCAGACGACTGGTTAGTAGAAGGTTTTGTAAGTGTTGAAAAAGTTGTTCTATCTCCAAAAGCAGAAGTCACGGGGTGTATGGTCAATGGAGGCAGAAGATATTGGAATAAATACGAATCAAGCTTGCTTTGCTTTGCTACCTTCTTTTTCTCTTCAAGAAGCACCTTGTAGCAATTTAGATCTTGTTCTCTGTTACCGATTACCGTAGAACTACGTTCCATTTTGGGGTCATGCTTCATTACGCTATCAATTAATGCATCCTTAAAGGGTCGGAGTGGCCAAGAAGTATGGCGTCCGCCTCGAATTTTAGAGATAACGGGTTCGATTCCCAGATGAAGGAATATAATTCATGGAAATTCTTTTCAGAACCGGTGGTTCTAATGATGTCATACTCCCCCTCTCGTCTCCTGGGTAGTGAGATCAGATGCCTAGCCTTCTCGGATAAGTGCGAAAAAATAGTAGGTCCCGTGTGCAAGTTGTGCACATTAAAATTCCCACGGCAGTTGGGAATCGTAAAGAATAGGCCTATCTAGAAGTGCCCTGGCACAATTTAAAAATTAGAAACCTACCCACCACAAACATATTTATAGAATGTGTGATTCCTATATGCACACACTGGGATTCTCGCCGGTGCTACTGATTTCGTGCACTGTGCTGAGATCCTCCTTGTGTGATCTAAGGGAGGAGATCGGAGCACTGATGGAGTTATCCGTGTGCAATGAAGATAGTCCTTACAACCAAACCAAACCAAACTAATGCATCCTTTTAAGTTTGAAAATCTCGTTGTTAAGGTTCGCTGTTGTAAATACCTTCGCCAGCTCTTGTTCGTCTTCCTCTTATTGATACCGGTACTCGAGTGCGCGCTGCTTGTTTCACGTCTACGAGATCCTCGTAGTTTACGATTAGCGTAAGATCGATTTTTTAAAGCGTGTAACCGAAATATTGCATAAAATACAAAGTGTTATATCGAAAAAACGTTAATTAAACAAAGTAAGATCGGCGTCTATGGCCTAATGGATATGATCGCAGTTTCATAATCCAGATATACCAGGTTCGAAACCTGCTGCAGGCGGTTTGATAGCAGATCGCTTTGTGTGGATTTTTAACAATGGTATAAGCGCCGTACCGTTCAGAAAGCAATGGCAAACTACTGAATGAAAAAAATTGCCTAGAAAAATCACAAACAGCCAATAAAAGCTGGGGTTGATTGCCACGTCCTGTAAAGGATAAGCAACTAACTGTTAAGACCGGGGGATTACTGTACTCTTTCTGTCCAATAAGTACACTAGAGACAGACATATCAAATCTACCTCACTACCTTCCGTCTCAAAAGCTAGCACCCAAATCAACTCTGAAAGCTAATAACACTCTTTATTTAGTCAATACCCCTTATCTCCCAAAGGAGTATGATCACTTCAGCAAACACATTCCAAGTGCTCTTGTTGATTGATATCGTTTGAGGTATTTCCATTCCTTTTTCATCATTTTAACTTCTGTCTCCAGTTCTCTTCTCTCCGTGCTCTTCGGTTCGCCTCTACTTCCCTTACCCTTGAAGATTAAAAAATCAAGGACTACTGTGTAATGCTATCAACAGATTCAATAGTTTTCTTTCATTTTTGTCCAATCCATCACCAGCGTCGTCTTCTCATCTCATGTTCTACCTGTACTTGTCTAGTTCTTGTCATCTCATGTTCTACCTGTACTTGTCTAGTTCTTGTCATCTCATGTTCTACCTGTACTTGTCTAGTTCTTGTCATCTCATGTTCTACTTGTACTTGTCTAGTTCTTGTCATCTCATGTTCTACTTGTACTTGTCTAGTTCTTGTCATCTCATGTTCTACTTGTACTTGTCTAGTTCTTGTCATCTCATGTTCTACCTGTACTTGTCTAGTTCTTGTCATCTCATGTTCTACCTGTACTTGTCTAGTTCTTGTCATCTCATGTTCTACTTGTACTTGTCTAGTTCTTGTCATGTCATCTCATGTTCTACCTGTACTTGTCTAGTTCTTGTCATCTCATGTTCTACTTGTACTTGTCTAGTTCTTGTCATCTCATGTTCTACTTGTACTTGTCTAGTTCTTGTCATCTCATGTTCTACTTGTACTTGTCTAGTTCTTGTCATCTCATGTTCTACTTGTACTTGTCTAGTTCTTGTCATCTCATGTTCTACTTGTACTTGTCTAGTTCTTGTCATCTCATGTTCTACTTGTACTTGTCTAGTTCTTGTCATCTCGTGTTCTACTTGTCTAGTTCTTGTCATCTCATGTTCTACTTGTACTTATCTAGTTCTTGTCATCTCATGTTCTACTTGTCTAGTTCTTGTCATCTCATGTTCTACTTGTACTTGTCTAGTTCTTGTCATCTCATGTTCTACTTGTACTTGTCTAGTTCTTGTCATCTCATGTTCTACTTGTACTTGTCTAGTTCTTGTCATCTCATGTTCTACTTGTCTAGTTCTTGTCATCTCGTGTTCTACTTGTACTTGTCTAGTTCTTGTCATCTCATGTTCTACTTGTCTAGTTCTTGTCATCTCATGTTCTACTTGTACTTGTCTAGTTCTTGTCATCTCATGTTCTACTTATCTAGTTCTTGTCATCTCATGTTCTACTTGTACTTATCTAGTTCTTGTCATCTCATGTTCTACTTGTACTTATCTAGTTCTTGTCATCTCATGTTCTACTTGTCTAGTTCTTGTCATCTCATGTTCTACTTGTACTTGTCTAGTTCTTGTCATCTCATGTTCTACTTATCTAGTTCTTGTCATCTCATGTTCTACTTGTACTTATCTAGTTCTTGTCATCTCATGTTCTACTTGTCTAGTTCTTGTCATCTCATGTTCTACTTGTACTTGTCTAGTTCTTGTCATCTCATGTTCTACCTGTACTTATCTAGTTCTTGTCATCTCATGTTCTACTTGTACTTATCTAGTTCTTGTCATCTCATGTTCTACTTGTCTAGTTCTTGTCATCTCATGTTCTACTTGTACTTGTCTAGTTCTTGTCATCTCATGTTCTACTTGTACTTGTCTAGTTCTTGTCATCTCATGTTCTACTTGTACTTGTCTAGTTCTTGTCATCTCATGTTCTACCTGTACTTGTCTAGTTCTTGTCATCTCATGTTCTACTTGTACTTGTCTAGTTCTTGTCATCTCATGTTCTACTTGTACTTGTCTAGTTCTTGTCATCTCATGTTCTACTTGTACTTGTCTAGTTCTTGTCATCTCATGTTCTACTTGTACTTATCTAGTTCTTGTCATCTCATGTTCTACTTGTACTTATCTAGTTCTTGTCATCTCATGTTCTACTTGTACTTGTCTAGTTCTTGTCATCTCATGTTCTACTTGTCTAGTTCTTGTCATCTCATGTTCTACTTGTCTAGTTCTTGTCATCTCGTGTTCTACTTGTACTTGTCTAGTTCTTGTCATCTCATGTTCTACTTGTCTAGTTCTTGTCATCTCATGTTCTACTTGTACTTGTCTAGTTCTTGTCATCTCATGTTCTACTTGTACTTGTCTAGTTCTTGTCATCTCATGTTCTACTTGTCTAGTTCTTGTCATCTCATGTTCTACTTGTACTTGTCTAGTTCTTGTCATCTCATGTTCTACTTGTACTTATCTAGTTCTTGTCATCTCATGTTCTACTTGTCTAGTTCTTGTCATCTCATGTTCTACTTGTACTTGTCTAGTTCTTGTCATCTCATGTTCTACTTGTCTAGTTCTTGTCATCTCATGTTCTACTTGTACTTGTCTAGTTCTTGTCATCTCATGTTCTACTTGTACTTATCTAGTTCTTGTCATCTCATGTTCTACTTGTACTTGTCTAGTTCTTGTCATCTCATGTTCTACTTGTACTTGTCTAGTTCTTGTCATCTCATGTTCTACCTGTACTTGTCTAGTTCTTGTCATCAGCTTTACGTTCGTAACCTTATCGTACCGTTCAATCCTTCTATTCTATGCAAATAAATAAGTAAATAAATAAATAAAGGTAATTAACAGGTACTTGTTGGACATAAAGGATGACACTAGACAACAGAAAAGAAAATATAAGTGATAGGCTTACGGGGAATCGAACCGTGACAGTACATCGTGAAAGGACGCTCAGCCAAAACAGGGGTGCAAAATTGGCTGAGCGTCATTTCACGATGTACTGTCACAGCAAGGCGATGGCGTTGTTTGGTTGGTCCTAGGTTCGATTCCCGGTAAGCCTATCACTTATATTTTCTGTTCTGTTGTCTAGTGTCATCCTTTATGTCCAACGAGTACCTGTTAATTACCTTTATTTATTTATTTACTTATTTATTTACTATCCACAGGACTCAAGATTTCCTCCATTTTTTATTCTATGCAAGCACCCATTTATGAAAGTCTGTAATTTCTTGGTGCTTGCTTGTGCTGTTCTCCATGTTTCACAGCCATACAATAGGACTGACTTGACATTTGAGTTTATGACTCTGTTTTTAGTGCTGGGCTTGAATTCGTTTGATTTTCATATATTTCTCAATACAATGAAAACTCCTCTCGCCTTATGTATCCTTCTTTTGATAATGAAAACATCGATATCATCTAATATAAATGAAATTCAGGGGACTCAGATTAAGCTGCTTGACGATATAGATTTTGTTTCTTCTATCTCACAGCCTTAACTAGATGCAAGACAAAATGAAAATACTCGATGAGAGGTTACTGCAAGTGGGTTAGAAAATATACAATGAAAAGACAAGAACAGTGAGAATACTGTACATGCTGGAATACGGAAACAGGATTGCACTTGAAGAGAAGCCCCTGCTATGTCGGGGGGGGGGGGGGGGGGGGGAGTGTGTGTCACGGGTTGCCTCCCCTTCGCTCTGCAATAGTGGTCCAACAGTGGCCAAAACTTAAAAGTGACTAATGTGGGTCTTCAGAGGTGTCTACCTTCGTATAATGATTACTCTTGGCAGAGTTGTAGGTAGAAGGATTATGATGCTTCTACCTCAAGGGAGTGTTCACAAGATATTCAGAAAGTGAGAACAATGCTGCATGAGGCTGAGCAAATGTTAACTCTAGTACCTGTGTGGCCGTTGATAGTATTAGAGGTTCGGACCACTGCCCTTTCAGTAGATAGTATGTTGTAAGGTAAATACGAAAACTTCCTTCTCTCAGACTGACTCTACATTTTCTCATACCCACTGTTGATCAATCGAATTCACCCGAAAAACAGCAGTGAAAATATCAAATGTCGAACTTTATTAACATAAGTCGATAAATGGGTAAAAATGGTATGCCCAACCTTCCTCTTCAAGGTTGGCAGTCTTGTATAATAAAAGCTTCAGTTTCAAACAATCTCAGTATCAATTTTTCACATACATTTGCTTTGTCTTCTTTGCTACTGCTTGTTCCAGCTATCAAAATGTCATCTAATTCTTCAGGCGAAACCTCTAGTCTCTCTTCTGTACTGACTGTTTTTTCTACGTTTTTTTTCCATATATCTCTTGGTATATCTCACTGAGAGAAAACTGGCCTTACTGCCAGGGCTGTCATTTTGCCAAGACTACTTCTATTTTTCTTTTCTGATCTGACCTTGTCTACTGAGCTACACATGCTAGTAATAGATCAAAATGTTCAATATACCTGGTTTTGTTTTTTATAGAAATATACTTTTTCCTTTCACAACCATCTTGTCCTCAGAATAAATACTATCACAAAAATACTGTCGTACACCAATTTATGATAAGTAATGTACTGAGCGGTTTCTATCACTCTTGAACTCACAGCACATTTTTTGCTGACCACCTACGCTGAGCGCGTTTACCCACACAAGTCTTACGCTGAGCGCGTTCGACATCCAACTTTAACACTTGGGAGAAAACCCTTTTCTCTACCTACGCCTAGCGCGTCTCAATCTCAACTGCCTAATCCCCGTTCTAACATTTCTTTGTTCACCCCTATGTCGGGGGGGGGGGAGGGGGGGGAAGTGTGTGTCAATGTGTTCACACATCCCAATTTTCCCGTGCGTACTTTTTTTCCTACTCACTAAAACCTGCAAGGGACTTAATTCTACGTTATCTCCCTTTGATGATTTAACTGAACAACATACTCTCTTCTTTAAAGCTTACCACCAAATCATTACATGCTAATTTTCTCAACCATAATTGAGAACCCACTAAATCTGCTTAACCATAATTCAACACTTTCATCTACCAACCGTAATATGTGGAGTTTCCTCCCTTTTCTCAAAGCATTCCTTCACTCATTTCATCTCCCTTCAACTAAGACAAATAGTCTGTATCCAAATCTATTCATATTTCCTAAACCACTTTTCTACACTCTTTTACTTTACTAAAACCAAACCACCGTTCACACCTGCATTCAAAGTTTGTGACGGAAGTGGTTATCTTATAATTCGTTAGCTCGCTCAAGCCCCCCAGCTGAGTTAAGTCAGCGAAATTCCTCTTATTATTATATAGCTCTGTTTTAAGTGTATTTAAGAAATTATCTGAGACATACGGATGTAGTACATTCAAAATGATTAAATCAACGTTATATTTGTCTTTATACAAGTAACAAATTTAATAATCAATTATGTGTTAACAGTTATAAAAATGAATAATTGTTTAGAAAAAAAGTATTCATCACAGTGTGATGTTATATCGTTAAAAATTGGATAGTTCACTTCGCAGGTTTTACGTTTCTACTTAGGTGCCAATGAGGTTGTCGGTTCTGCTGCAGCTGATGTTTGGGTATTTGCAGATAGGTGACTGGATCACCCTCGTCCCTGGTCAAGTTTGAAAGTTGTAGCACATTCCAAGAAGTGTCGGGGAGTAACTACCAAGCTGGTCCCGCGTCTCTAAAACCCGTCTGATGATGGTTCTAGCGTCGACTTTAAGCCACTTATACCCTCACTTGTTTCAGAGATAGTACCCTCAGCTGGTACCACCAAGCCAATCTTCAGGCTTACAGACTGCTGGCTCAGAGAAATAGTTTAAGGCAGTTTGACGATGCCTTTGACACGTGATGCGTGATGCCATATGATGATGGATGGTATCCGCATGTCTGGTTTTGTGTAGTGTGCAGATGTGTTCAGTCAAACAATGTTCATACAAAATAACAGGGCAATCCACATAGGACGTCAGTAAACCCACGACGTATAAAGTCAATGATGCTTGTAACAGCTAGACGTTTTTCTGTATCATTTATTGTGGACGCCACAGTGACAAAATGTATACGCGAATGTGTAGGTACATCAGACAGTCATTATCACAGCAACAATGTCAGTATAGCAATGGACGGTAGACAGCATCATAATAAAGGTGATTCACAGACATGTCAATACATTATAAGGCTGTAATGTAGTCGGGAAAATTCTCCATCCCTTTCTATCTTAGCCAGAAGGTAACCAGATGTATGAGATCAGTTCACTCTCCTTTATCTGACTTCAGCAAGACAGACACGTCTGCCGAAGTATAAATAATGTCCTCAAAAATATCCTCTAGTTAACAAAGGTTTTCCAAGCCTAGTTCATTTAACAAAGTAGCAAGTAATGGTCCTTGGGACATGCATCAACCGATGCAGTACAATACAGCGACATGTGAGCTGGGAAAACATCTCGTGACGACGACTTTCGAAGACAGGCTATGAATCGAAATCGCTCACGACCAAAAATCGATAGAGTTAATGGAAAGTCAATTTACCTTGCCTTCAGGAAATTACACAGAAATATTATGCCTGCATACATGTGCAAATGGTTACACTAGAGGTATTATCTCGAATAAACGAAATATCCATAAGAGGACTTTCACATTCCTGACAGAACAAAAAATAGCGGAGATCCTCTTTCAGCGAGGCATCTTTCTCGCCATTCAAATCGCTCACTCCACTGGTGGGCGGAAATCGATCGACCAAGAAGCAAGACCAGTCATGCGCAGTCCAGCGCAAAATGACCACAGCTCAAAACTTAACTGCATTCAATACCAACGCGAGAAGACAAATGCTTACCGAGAAAAGTGACTATAAATTTCAAGCAGTTGTTGCCCTTGCGTTATAAAATAGATATTGTAATAAAACGATGTTGCGAGAATTTCTCACGCAACACACGTGGTCTGGGGTGTTGTTATTTTAGCAATAAGTTCCCACTTTGACTTTGTGTTACAGTTTCCTCAGATTCCGGTTTTCCGTGTTAAAATGGTAGAGTTTTCCTGGGCTATAAGTCCTCAAGATGCTCAAACAAGGTCCGGTCTGGTAAATGAAATCTGCTGCTATTCTTAACTCTAGCAAAGTATTGTTGTCTTCTTGGCGCGAGGTTACTTTTCACAGTGTTCTAAATTGACTAAAGTGTCATGTTATATTACACTTTACTTCCCCGTAGTACTTTGTTACGATGTAGGTAGGGTCCAATCAGGAATTTTGTTCTTCCTATGTTTCGAATGCCCTCCAATCGTTTCAAAACCCGAGTGTTTTGGTGGGGTAATTCAAAATATTTCCACTAGGAAATTTCTGTGCGTTAATGCAAAGGTCGTGTCTTCCAAATATATGGAAGTGAGATTTCCGTACTATTCTCGTCAGTGATTACAAATAACTTCTTACTTTTATCTCAAGTAATATCTTCGTAATAATTTTGCCGGAAGCTTATTACAACAGTCCGATTGTCAAGTGCGTATCTGTAATCTATCCGCAAGCTGATGATTTATCGCCCGGCACGCCTTAGGTAAACACAACGCTCGGTCACTTTTCAAACTGACCGGCCCATCTGGGTTTTTTACCTGTGCCTAATCTTAGCAAAGCCGAGAAGCTTAAAGCAACATGACGAATTATCACAGAAGAGAGTGTAGAATTGATGAGAAAAAATCAGATATCTACTTGACAGCAGAGAAAGAAATGTGCCGACCACTGAAAATTTCACGTAATCAGTACTCACAACAAATGTAACTGACTACTGCCGGAGAGTAGAAGAGATCGACCCAATAATTCCATCACAGAGTGGCTAAAAGGTATGGCGTCCGCCTCGAATTCTAAAGATACCTGGTTCGATTCCGAGTAGAAGGAATATAATTTATGAGAATATTTTTCAGAACCAGTGGTCCTAATGATGTCATACTCTTCTCCCCCCCCCCTTTTGCCCCCCGTCTCCTGGGTAGTGAGATCGGATGCCTAGCCTTCTCAGATAAGGGTGAAAAACTAGGAGGTCCCGTGTGCAAGTTGCGCACGTTAAAAATCCCACGGCAGTTGGAAATCGTAAAGAGTAGACCATAAGGCCGCTGCTGCGGCAAAATTTAAAAATTAGAAACGCATCCACCACAAAAATATTAATAGAATGTGTGAATCCTATATACACACATTTGGATTCTCGCCGGTGCTACAGAGTTCGTGCACTGTGTTGATATCCTCCTTGTGTGATCTAATGGAGGAGATTGGAGCACTGATGGCGTTGTCCGTGTGCAATGAAGATGCTCCTTACAAATCAAACCAAACCCCTGCAAGATGTAGAATTATATATATCTTGGCAACAATATAGACAGAGTTGGAGCGGCATACAGTAATATTATAACAGTTTTTTTTTTCAAGAGTTCTTTTCACCTGTTCGTTAAAACTTCTCAAGACAAGATGAATACAAACTCAGAGCTACACATAACCATCCAGCCATCCAATGGCATCACATATAACATTGCATCTGACTCTTCAAAAACGAACAAATACAGGATAAAGGTTGATCTAATTGAAGCATATGTTTTTGTCATCTATATAATGTATAACACAAAACAAACCATTGTTTACATTCTTACTTAGTCGTTCCTCTTCTAATGTGAGGTGTAGAGGTTTGGAAGAGAGAGCGCTATACTATCTTATCGGCTGTCTTCCTCCTGGCCTGGTTTCATTCTAGTCCTCGGTCCTTCAGAGATTGTCTAAAGTTGTCCTCCAAGCAAACTCTGTGTCGTCCTGGAGGTCTGGATCCCTGGCTCGTAGTTTCCCTTACTTGCCGTGGTAGCCGATCTTCTCCCATTCTGCAGACATGGCCAAACCATCTTAGTTGGGACTGTTCTACTTGGGTCTGCAGGGGTTGGGTTTTTAAACCTTGACGTATCGTCTGGTTGCGGAGCACGTCTCTTCTTGTTACTTCAACCACCTTGGTTACATTCATATATCAAAACGTAACTCCTACATACGTTTTTGTCACCTATATATTGTGTAACACAAAACAAACCATTTTTTGCATTCAAATATCTAAATTTAGCTCCTACTTATGTTTACCATTACAGATTAAACTTTGCTTGACTGAAGCTCCTGAATGAAGACAATGGCCGAGTATGGGGAGGGATACACAGAGCCCGTAGACGGGGCAAATTCAGAGTACCCAGCGGAGGAGAGGCATGACGTGGGCGGAAGCAAGAGGGGGAGTAAAGGTAGATAAAAATGTTAGCAGTATTATTATAACTGTCATCACTCATCATATATATGTCATCATCAGTATCCGCATTATTGTTACCTTCATCATCATTTGTTCTATTGCAGTGTTTCTCAACCGGGGTTCCACCAGAGGTCGCTAGAGGTACCGCGAGAGATCGTGATTAAAAAAAATAACTTAACGTTTTTTTTTAAACTGCAGTGACCGAGCAGCCCGTATGGCAGTGCGCAACAGGACCGTGTTCACTCTTGCACATACCATATTTCATTAGCATCTTGTAGAGCAGCAATTTATGACAAAACTTTAGGTCTACTTGGATAAGGTAAAACCAAAAAAATCAGGTAGGAAATTAAAAAAACAAACAAACAAAAAAACTGTAGTTTCTTCTGCCTACACTATACCACTGAAATGCATTACAGTTGATATACTTTGTGAAGAGGGGGAAACCACAAAAAATTGAGTAGGTTAATAAGTTGGCCAAAATAAACAAATTCACAGAAAAAAATCATTTTCTGCTCAAAAGAGCATTGACAATTTGTTTAATTGGATTATTATATTTACAACTTACTGATCACGCTAAGGTGCCACCAGTTGTAGATATAATAATTTTTATGAAGGGGTTCCCTGAGACCTGAAACGTATTGCAAGAGTTCCTTCAAGATAACAAGGTTGAGAAAGACTTTTCTATTGAGTTTTCGCTAAGGGAGATACGGTAAGTCAGCCAGTGATCAGGCATGATAAGCTAGGTTCGTCATATTGCCAGCTTATCGGTTTCTTTCGTTTTCACTTTTGGGTTTTCCTGGCGAAGGCATGATTAACTGCGGCGTTATTCAAAGTAGTTCTGTATAGTTCGTTCATTTGTCGTTTATTTGTTTACTTCGTTAAGGAATTTGAAAGGGATGTAACCACACTGAGATTAAGAACTGTTCCTATCTTTTGGGTTTGGATGGTAAATCCATTGGATGCAACAAGTTATACAATATATTGTACAATATTTAAAGATATCAACATATATATATTTTAAATCTCTGAAAAGATAAAAAAGAACAACAACAAAATACAGAATAGGACGATTGTACCATCAGATATTTCATACAAGGTGACTAATACAAGGTTGTGAATGTGGCAGGCAACATCGTTATCTAAAACACAGTGTTACAGACCCCACCACTGCAAGATCATGTGAATGTGGCAGGCAACATCGTTATCTAAAACACAGTGTTACAGACCCCATCACTGCAAGATCATGTGAATGCTAGCTGCACAGTGGCGTCACTAGGGTTGGTGTCACCCAGTGCGGTAACTCATGGTGTCACCTCCATGGACCTCCTCCCGTACCAGACCATACAGAATCCTTAGTAATGTTTTTTGCACTAATGTTACTCGTAAATCGTAATTACCATATACCACTAAATGTAAAGGCAATAGTAGTGACATAAACAGCTAGCCAAATTAAAATTACACCTTTAAATTACAATATCATACGCACAGCCTTAATGTATTTACATTTACATAGTTTCGTGTGGTTAAAGTGAAAATTCGGTAAGAAAACAATTGAGTTCGAAGTAAAAACGTTTAAGAACTACATCACAATTATGTTAATTTTAACTACAGGGATATTTTTATAAAAAATAATGAATTTCTGCTGAAACACTGCACAAAAATTTTATAGACAGTCATTCACCCCCTCTGATGGTGTCACCCGGTGCGGTCCGCGGTGACGCCACTGTAGCTGCAGACTTCCTGCAAGGGGACTAACTGCAGTGGTGGCTCCATGCTCCAGAAAGAACGCAAAGGAAAATGCTGCTGATTTCCCTTTGCACTCCGTATATACCATGCAAAGATCTACTGCCGCAGCTGGTTCGCTTCCAGGAAGCCAGCACCAAAAGCATTCGTATTATTACTAGTGTCAAAGCCCGTTATAAGACGGGAATTACATTCAAAAGCACCAATACCTAACAGTAATTTTACTTATTCAAAAGTATTTTTTTTAAAACCACTGTGCATCACCACAGTACACAAACTACAGTAGCGAGGATCCCAATGTGTGTATATGGGATCACACATTCACCGTCATTTGCGCACTTTTCTTTGTCCAGTGTTACTATTTTCAGGAGAGTACATATAAGGGAAACAATACAATTAATATCTAACTTTCAACCAAAGTTGCATCCCTTAGCGTTACTGACAGAAAATATGGGATTTTATATATATTGATGATTGCAGCTATGTTTTCTGTAGCGATTTGTTTTATGTGATACGATTGCCAGCCTTATGCACAATCACATAATTTGCCATCTTTTAGGACATGCTTGAAAGGGCTGTACTCTATTCTTTCTTTGTCTCCTTAGTGACCACCCCGGGAACAACACGGGGCCTCGGTGTTATCAGTCTCATCAAAATAACTAGCTTGGTTACCAGGGACATCACCATACCCATTGTCAACACCATTGTTAGCAAGATTATTACTGACACAGTAACCATTGTCATCATAATTAGCATCATCATCACCATCACAATCATTATTGTCGTCATCATCATAATCATTATCTTCATAATCATTGTCATCATCATCTTCTACCTTATCATTAAAACTTAACAGATGCAGACGCAAAACCTAAGCGGAAGAGAAGTTGTCCCATGTATTTCGGGGTTAAGTCTTATCTGCACCAGTTTTACGAGGACCACAGCTACAAGGACCCGGCTCTTTATGAGGAAGATGACCATCAGTTTCTGCTGAAGTCCCACCAGAGACGTAATAGGTGTACACCTATCTGGTGGAAGGTAGGAACACTAATATCTCACATGTAACCTCCTAATGGTGATGGAAACTTTAATGCCCTTTTCACTATTTAAAAAAAAAAAAAACTCTTTACAATAGAAACTGGCATTTGTATTCTAACTTTTAATCATGGAAACTGGCATGTATGTTCTGACCTTTAATCATGGAAATTAACATGTGTGATCTGACCTTTAATCACGGAAACTGACATGTGTGTTCTGACCTTTAATCGTGGAAACTGACATGTATGTTCTTAACTTTAATCATGGAAATTGACATGTGTTCTGACCTTTAATCATGGAAACTGACGTGTGTTATGACTTTTAATCATGGAAATTGACATGTGTGTTCTGACCTTTAATCATGGGAATTAACATGTATGTTCTGACCTTTAATCATGAAACTGACGTGTGTTCTGACCTTTAGTCATGGAAACTGGCATGTGTGTTCTGACCTTTAATCATGGAAATTGACATGTGTGTTCTGACCTTTAATTATGGGAATTAACATGTATGTTCTGACCTTTAATCATGAAACTGACGTGTGTTCTGACCTTTAGTCATGGAAACTGGCATGTGTGTTCTGACCTTTAATCATGAAAACTGACATGTGTGTTCTGACCTTTAATAATGGAAACTGACATGTATGTTCAGATACTTAGGTATGAAAACTGACCAGTGTTCTGACCTTTAATCATGAAAACTTTAGCTTTTTCTCCTTGTGAAACTGAAAAATGTGACACTTTTCTTTTGCTGTTAATCAGAGAAAGAGAAACATGTTCATCTGAAGATATTTCGTGCTAACAGGCGTAGGTTATCATGTCTTTCCACAACATTCCGTCCCCAATTTATCAATTCAGTGGTTACTTCTTTCCATGCCACAATGTTTAAACTGTCCAGTATATTCTCTCTTTACCATACTCTTTCTCTTTTTCCTTCAATATTTCCTGTTGTCACAATATATTCCAGCTTTCCTCTTCTCATAACACGTTTTAAGAAAATGAATATGCATGGAGGCACATCTGGAGTCATCCTTATTTGACCACCAGCTATGCACAGTGCTACAATATACAAATGTGGAAGTGAACCTCTGTCTGTGAGGCTAACTACACCATTATTGACTCTTGAAATCATCTGCACACTTCCAGGGATTCCCCCTGTGGTGAAACTTGTTGAGAACCCAGAATTGCACACTAAGCTTGGATAAGTCACTTGAGCCCCAGACGTAATTCTTTGGCCATGACCTGGTTGACTGCTTGCAGGAGGATCTCACTATGGACCCAGTGATAGGCAGGGGGAGCTGAGAAGTGGCTCTGTGCAGGACGTGACAATTCCTTGGGCGAGCCCAGAACCAGAGCACAGTATTTGTACTCTGCATAGTTAGAGAGCCCCGTTGGATGGCGCGGAGTGCACAGTATGCCACGCGCTTCTTACTCCTAGCTTGGGATTAGATGTTATGATCCTTTAAATGCAAGCCAAGCTGGAAAAACTGGAGCTCATGACTTCAACTCAGCACGTTTCGGTATTGGCAGAAAAGCAACAGGAAAAGCCTAGACCTACAGTGTAGATCATACCAAGGAGTCTGTGACGTACGTCTAGTTTGACAAGTGAATTCTCCCTGATATGATGGATGATTTAAAGGGACTTTTAGCTTTTCATAACATTAGAACCCCTGAACATTTGTTGTAACTTTTCGTTTGCCAGAACTCATTCCACCGGGACTCATTTAGTAGGCGGCACGAGATCAAAGAGACAGACTGAGGGATTTAGGGGAGACTATCGGCGCTATCAAAGACAGTAGTGGTCCCTGCTACGAGACGCAGTTGCTTGCCGCTATTTTCGCGTCTCGGTGTCAATCGAGGAACCGAGCGAACGGGGGAAAGCGAAACGGGCAGCAGCGAGCGGATACGAAGACCAGGGGGCGGCTTCTTCTCTTGATTTGGCGGTCAGATCCCCAAAAGTTCGTGAGATCAAATAAGCTGTCAAGTTTATCATGTCCCACTCAACTTACATTCCATTTTTGCTAAATAGACCATGAAGAACTAGACACGTTATCACTCGCTGGCCAGACCTTTACAGAAGCACTAGCTTTATTGAAATCTGGTTATAGATTTTCCCCTGGATTTTATATATATATTTGCAGTGTTTTCTATTCTGTGCAGAGCGAGTGATCGTAACCTGTGCGATCCCAGCATTAAGAAAGCAATAAAGAAATCAATCTAAGCAAGGCAAAGCATAAACAGTGTGTAGAGTTCCCCTGACGCAGAACTTGTTGAGACTGTGTAAATTTTTAATCTTTGAGGCGATTCTATGTTTGGAATTCCGCTATCTAACTTATAGCAAAGAAAGCACACCCAAAGACAAATTTAACGCACCATCAAACAACTTAAGTCGTAACGGGAAGAAGAACACTGGCCCGAGCTTTGTTAGTTTACTGACACAGAGAGATAATTCATAATTTCCTGAACAGTGATGTGACTAGTTTTCTCACTGGACTTAAACCATACCTCACGGATAAAGTGTACCAGCACGCGTAAGAATTTTATTATCAGCGGCATAGTCAAATAGACCACACCATCCTCACCCCGGTATCAGAGACCGTGCCCTCCCATAGAAACTGTTATTAAGAAAGGAGACACAACTACAGATTCATTTTCCAGCGATTACGGGATCCTTGTATGTGCTGACCGCCTACCCGCTAATCTGGGGCTAGAACTTGAACAAACACTCATACATTTAGTTTGAGGTGTAACTGCTGTTGTGTTTTTCTATGGAGTGCAAGATTTTTTCACAATCGGTAAGTGAGAGCAAGATGAGTGAAGGCCTTTGCTAGCGCGTGTATGAATGACAGGAAATTAATTCTTTTGTGTGACCATTTTGTTAACTTGCTTACCTGGTAATATATATCTTTTCTGTATACCATACATTGTTCCTTTAAGTGGGATAGTTGATAATTTGTTAACTCTGGTTAAAACCACCTCCTTTCCATTTGCTTAGTAAAGGGAAGAACAGCTGGGAAGAACAGGTTTTTTTTTCTATCACCTATACCTAATTTTGTAACACCTCTTTCAGAGTAATTAACTTCACTGTTAGGTTAACGTACCTATGTTCCTGATATTATCTATCTTTGGACTGGGTTTATCTTTGTCTAATAAGCGGGAAGGGCTTAGTCGATACCAATCTTCTTCACCCCTTCCAAACTTGTTATTTGCATTTGTGTACTTATGATAATTTATGTAATATCTGATATTTTTAGTGATTGATGTTTTAAGTGAATAAAATCACATAAACTCATTTAGTTCTGTGTGTTGGATATACCCAAAGCCCAACTTTTCCCCTATTCGTTTAATATAGTTTGTATCAACGTCGCCTGTGTGTGTGAAAAACACCAAATCGGTGTGCGCGCAGATGCGAGTCTGGAAAACTGGCAAATAATTGTTTGACCAGGAGAGTGAAAGAGAAGATTGAGAGAAGCGATTTGTCGTAAATAAGTCTGTCTTTACTCTCCTCCAGCACGCTGTGAAGCAACTATTTAATCTCTACATTTTCTATCACTGAGCTTTCCATCATCATTTTCCACTCTAAACCGGACCACTATTTCTAAGACTCTTTTCTCTCAAAATAAATTTACGACAATATTTGGCCGGCTCGCCGGGATAATTTTGAGATACATTTGAGGCAATCGCATAGCCGGGATAAAGACATTTTGAGTCTGATTTAGTCTAGGTCTAACTAGGTAGAGTGTGAATGATTTGTCTTTGTGAATTAGGGAAATAAATAAATAATTACACCCCTAGACAAACGTTCTTTAAGTATTTGGGTTGTCCACATAGCATATTTACAGGTTGTTTTCTCTCCACAGCAGTAGAAAGTACAGATAAACAAATATATTTGCTATTATAATTATCCTCTGGCGGAGATAATTCAATTGCTTTCTTTATAAGAGTTGCTGGGATTGCGTGATTGTTTTACAGTCACAAAGGTTTTTGAAGTTAAAAAGAGTTGAGCTTAGCTAAAGACGGATTGTTCTGATTTTTAAAAATTAAGTTAACAACGTCTCATCTCAATAATTGACTTTAGGGACGGAGTTTGTTGTCAGAGATTAACAATTTAGTGGAAAATTTTTTTTTTCCTTTTAAATTGTTTTAATATAAATTTTTCTCGACTGTTAGTAAAAGTAGATTCTTTTCCAGTGTAACTTACCATTTAGTGGCATAGTCGCTTGCGTTTAGAGCCTTAATTGCCAGAAAATAGCAGCGATAAGTTTGCACAGTACAGGTAGGAGGTAACACAGGTAAATTTATACTTGTGTTTTTTTTTTCTCGTAGCGGTTCAGAGTTCCTCCCTTTCGCGTTTCTTCTTACTAGTTCTCTAGGCATACTTCATCTTATTCTTTAACAATGGCAGAGAGGATAAAGATGAGGTCCATCTTGGGCTGGAAGCGAAAGAGGCAGGATTAGATGCAGAAGCTGCAAACGCGTTTATTAACCAGGAATTGGAAATATATGACGCGGAGCAACAGAGAGCCGAAGCTGAGAGGAAGGCGGAGCAACAGAGAGCAGAAGCTGAGAGGAAGGAAGAGAAAGAAAGAACAGAGAGGAGAGAAGCCCAGGAGAGGGCAGATAAGAAAGAAGCGGAAGAACGTCTTTTGGAACAGAAGAAAATTGAAGCAGAGATGGAAACTCGCAGAGAGAGAGAGAGAGAGAGACAAGGAAAGACAGCATCAACTGGCGCTTAAGGCTCTAGAGAGTCGGGGCGCCTCTACTTCGACTAACGGAGAGCCGTCTTCGCCCCAGTCTCAATCAATGGACCTCTCCAGTACTCAATCTGCCCAATTAACTGCTATGTCGTTTTCTTTAGAATCTTTTCCTAGCCCTAACGAAAAAATTGACAGCTACCTAGAAAAAATTCGAGAGACTCGCGAATCTTTATGGGTTAGAGAGTACCCGCTGGGCGCTCAAACTTTCAACGTCACTGAAAGGCAATGCTTATGACGTGTACACAAAGCTGGGACCGAATCAACATGATTACGACATGTTGAAAAAGGCCTTACTACAGCAGTTTGAGATGACTGCCCGAAAGTTTCTGCAGTTGTTCAGAAACAGCCGAAAAGAGAGCACGGAAACATTTCCCCAGTTCTCTTCACGTCTCACGGGTTATCTGACAAAGTGCATTGAATTATCTGACCTACCTCTTTCATATGAGGGACTCCTCGAACTTGTTCTTGTGGAGCAGATAAAATCCACTTTGTCGAATGAAACACGTAGATTTTTGGCGGAACAGGGGGCAGTCAGGCTTGAAGACATACTCAATAAAGCCGAACGCTATAGCAATGCAATGGCCGAACTTCCCAGCACTAAACGTAAACCCACCGATGAGCCATCTCGAAAACAGAATCTAGAGCAGGCATCCTATTCTTCCACTTCCTCTCAACATTATAACCAACGAGATAACAATACCCAGAAACCCCCCCAGGAAAAATCGAAATTCTACAAAACCCGATACCCCCCCCCCCAACACAAATTCTGATCAACCCAACAAGCCTACGTGGCAGCGCGGCCACCAAGGTCAAGGAAAAGGGAAGACCCCTACACCAGGAACGTCTGATCAGGGCAAACAAACCGGTGCAAACCGCATTGGATGTTTGCATACAGCCTCGAAAGGTAGAGTCAATGTCAGTGATTCTCAACCTGAGGGGGACCGACCCTCAACTCGAGGAACTGTAATTTTGAACGGTACCTCTACTACTTGTCTTTTTGACACTGGATTAAGTTTTGATTGTATTGTCGCTAGGCACCTAGCAAAACCCGGTCAGGAGACAGAGGAAACCGTCAAACTTAGTGGAGTTTTCAGGAGTGATGCACCCAGGACGCTTCCTATCGCACTGGTAGAAATACACTCTGACTTTGTCAGAGGAGTTATTAAAGCGGCCATAATGGATGATCCGATCTACCCAGTTATCCTGGGATGTAGATATGTGTTCATTGGGAGACCTAAGGAGCCGATTGTGGCAGCGGTAACCACAAGAGGGCAAGCCAAGAAGGAGAGGGAGCCTGCGCCAAACTTGTTGCCGAATGAACTGAAGGAGGCGCAACAAAAGGACCCTACTCTGGCGCCCTGCTTTAAAAAAACTGCCCATGGCTAAGGACCCCAGACACAACGGAGACATTTTTTCTAAGGATGGTGTATTGTATCGTAGAACGGGCAACCCGGACACGGGGAATAACCAGCTCCTAGTACCGACGCAGTACAGAAACCAGATCTTAGAAATGGGGCACTCTCTTCCCTTTAGCGGACACATGGGACAAAACGCCACTATTCAGCGAATAAAAAACCACTATTGGTGGCCAGGAATGAACTCTGACATTGTCAGGTATGTGAAATCCTGCGCCCAGTGCCAACGGGTAGCACCCAAGCACTTGACACCCCCAGTACCTATGGGGCAAATGCCAATAGTAGGGACTCCATTTGAACGGGTTTCTGTCGACATTATTGGTCCTCTGGAAAAGACCAAAAGAAGGAACAGGTTCATCCTGACCTTAGTTGACACTTGCACTATGTGGGCCGAAGCCGTACCGCTACCATGCACTAATTCCAAGCATGTCGCAGAAGCCCTTGTGCAAATTTTTACACGGTTGGGATTCCCTCAACAAGTTTTGACGGACAATGGATCCCAATTCCGTAGCCTGTTAATGGAGGAGATCTTTAAGATCTTGAGGGCCAAACATATCCACACAAGTCCCTACCATCCGGCCGGAAATGGGCTCGTGTGGAACGTTTTAACGGTACCCTCACCATGATGTTACGTAAGCTGGGTCAGGAGAAACCGGAAGACTGGGACCAATATATATCGGCTGCCTTATTCGCCTACCGAGAGGTACCCCAAGCGTCTACGGGTTTTGCGCCAGCTACACTTTTATTTGGCAGACCTATTAAGGGGCCACTAGAAGCCTTACTTCGGTCCCTGACAGACCAGAAGGCTGACGAGACAGTCGTCTCTGCAAGCAAGTATGTATCTGAGCTTAAGGAAAGGCTAAAGCTAGGATGGGATCTAGCTACCAACCTTAAGAAAGCCCGCGCTAAAATTACTAAAAGATACAACAAAGCTGCAAAAGAGAGAGAACTACAACCAGGGGAGAAAGTCCTATTGCTACTTCCAACCGGAAGCAATAAACTTCGAATCGGATGGCAAGGACCGTTTACCGTCCTTAAAAAGATCTCACGTACCAACTACAAGATCTCCATCAAAGGAAAGGAGAAGGTCTTCCACATCCATGCTACTCACCTATCATCCAATGGTTCAAACCATCAACCTACCATCATCAATAAATAGAATGCAGAATCAAATTTATCGATCAATTATCATCTTATTTCAGTTGTTCATGTGGATTGGAGTCATCCTGCTTTTATTTGGAGTAATGGGTATCTTGATCGGTTATCTGGTTCCCCCACGACACGTCTTGATAGAATCTTCTGATGACCTGTTTGATGAAGCCTATGTTGATGAGAAAGCCCAGGAATACAACACTACTCTTGACATGTGCAAGCTCATTGGACTCATTTTATTCTGCATTGGGGGTGTCACTTTAGCATTGTCGCTTCTCTTCCCATCATTTCTCACTCGTTACTGCGAAGATGAGCCACATCCCTATTATCCCCCTATTAAGACCAGTCATGGAGACATGGAAACAGGCCCTTTGAGTTCTCTCCAAGCAGTAATTCCAGCATCTTCTACAGTAAAGGGTGTCCAGCCTACAAAGAAAGCAGAACAACAAATGTTGACGCAAACCACACTGTCTTCAGAGAAATAGCTAAGTAGTGATTATAACTTATAATATAAGTACCGGTAGTTGTTAATACTTGTGTCGGTCGAGCGGCCAGTTAAAATGTAATGACTTGTTACCCGATTCTAGATTTGTGACTCACTGTATGTTATCATAATTGTAGTTTATTTTGTTAAATATATATAATTGTCTTTGGCAACAAGGCATGGCTTCTAGTAATGCATTTTTTAATAAAAAACAAGTATAACATCTTCACATTAAAATGTCTTTTCACATTAAAATGTCCTATATTCACATTTAAAAATCCTATCTTCAAATTAAACTCTCCAGTCTTCACTTTAAAATTCCCTCTCACCAAATCGTCGCCTTTTTATTCCATCTTCACTTCAGCTTGTTTTGAGAAAAAACAAGTTAAAACTTTTTAGGTTAGTAGTAAAAAAGAAGGATATATCACATTAAAATGAAATCTTTCATGATGATTCCATCTGTTAACTGTAAGATATTGTGTAGAATAATAGATTAAACCGTATGATGTTGATTTGTGACCTCAGGTCAATTTTTTAAAAAAGTAGAGATGGAACAAAGCAGCACCGTACTATTTCATCGATATGCTCATATTTTTTGTTCTGCACTCTCAACCTTCTGTCATAACATAGATCATTCAGTCATTTCTGATTTAAGTTTTCCATTCTTTTCTCCAGTGTTTGGGGTCTTCTTACATTCCTTCAGACCTCAAGGTTCTAGGTCTATCAAAGCTGGTTTTATTTTGTAGTCTCTTCAGAGGTCCTTGGGAGCCACTTGAAGCTGTATGTTGGAGAGAAATGAGTATTTCATTCAGCCATACATTCTGACTCCCTGTAAATTTGTGTGCCATTACTTTCAGTTTTTCCTGTAATCTCTTGTCAGTCACAATATATAAGACAACTGACTTTTCCATTTCTTTTTTCCGCCTCTTTTAAAGTGCAGACCACGATGCACAAGTAGAGAAACTACTTCCCTTTTAAGCCCCAAGGAGCCAGTATTCCCCGGATGCAACCAAGTAGAGAAATTACTTTCCCTTTTTAAATTTGTGCATCCCGAGATGCATATGAAAAAAATTATTTCCATAAAACCAGTTTTTTGTTTGGGCAGATGAAAGAGTAAGTGGCAATTTTAAAGCTGGATTAAAACCAGTGAATGGTGGCAATTGTTAAAAATGAATTTTTTTTTTTCCGCCTTAAAATATTGATTGAACAGGCATCATCCACAAGCAATTGGCAATACCATTAAAAGAAAATCAACGTAAAAAAAAATAGCAGCCATAATAAATCCTTAGTCTTAATTTTATATTAGTTTTGTTGCATAAAGCAATTTTTATTAACATTGTTGCTGGTAATGCATATATAGTAAACTGCAGGGAAAGACTAAATTAGGAAACAATATCGAGCCCCAAAAATGACAAAATTAGATTAGCCTAACTGGCAAATACAGTCGGGAAGTAAAATGAGAAACTCACCTACCTCTCGCTGTACACTTGAAAAGCGCACACGAGTTTCCATTCAACTTACTGATTGTGGGTTTGCAGCAGTAAGGCCATTGTTATCTCACTTTCCATAGGGAATTTTTTGTTTGTTTTTAAATACAATTTTGCCTCGTTTTGGCGAGGCTCGTCCCGTTCAACCAAGGCAGTTATATTAGGGCGCATATCCAAATATAAAAGACCTTTGCGTCTGATAGGTACAGATATAAACTACAAAGCATACTTGTAATAGTGAATGTTAAACTGCATACAAGAGCGACTCTGTTAAACTGTTTTTATCTTTACCTGTTGAGATTTATGACTGCCTAATTATTTTTTTTTAGTACAAAGATACAAAATTCTGTATCTTAGTATAGTGAATGATAATTTGGTAATGGTGGGACTTTTCTTGCGATAGTCTGCACATTGATTACCTCAATTTTGTACCATTCAACTTCAAGTACATTTTGAAGAGTTGTAATTTTGGAGTGCTGAATTTTGTACCAGTGCTAATTTCCTTATTAGAATTCCAATTCTGACTGCTAAATCTGTAACATTACGGCTTTATCTTATCATATCATCTGCAGACTAATTACTACATTTTGCACCATTACGATTCCTCTTATCCATGCCTGAATGGCGATTATTACATTCTGTACCCGAAAAAATTCTTATGGAAAAATTTTTGTGTAATTGCAAATTCCAGTCCCTCATTCTGTATTTAAACTGCGAAATTGTACACCACCCCTATTTCATTCTGAAAACTGATAGCTATATTTTAAGCCAAAGCAACTTCTCTTTACTGTCCTTCCTCATTTTCTCTAAGAACACTTCTAGTTCTCCCAGTCCAATCAAGATTTCAGAATATTTTATTTGGCCACTTAATGAAAAAACTATCATTGAGTTGTTTCTTTTCACAAATGCATTGTAAAAAATTTTCCACTGTTATCTTTCTATTTATTTATTTGCTGTACTTTATGTTGCCCATTAACAGCATTTATATTGTGCAGATGAGTGTCTAATTGGCACAGTGGTTAGAGCACTTGCCTCTCGGAGTATTAGTTACTGTGTTCCGGGATCAAAACCTGGTAGCATATTGCTCCAATATACCTAGCTGTAAATGAGTGCCTGACTGCACTTGCATACCTGTCAACCTCCTGAGACAAAACCCTATACGCCAGACCAAAAAATCCTTACAAACACCCAAAAATCCTTACCCAAAAAATATATTAATAAATTATACACAATACAGTTTTAAAACGAGAAATGACATATACAAATCTATTAGCATTTGAATTAGTGTGATATAAAACATGCTAATAGTCTCATACTGTTCTTTACATATAAAAGGGGAAGAAAGCACAGAGAGACAAGTTGCTTTCTTTAATGATGCACAGTCAGTAATTGCAACGTTGAAAAGCCAAAATAATACAGACCTGGATGACCTCAGAATAGTGCTCCACAAACTTTGTCAACGATTCAAAAGTGTTGTGATCCAGTGGATCCCATCTCATTGTAACATCACCGGCAATGAAGAGGCTGACAGAATGGCAAAAGAAGGTTCACATCTACCTCAGCCTGATGCAAGCATAACTTTCGAGGAGGCAGAGAGTTTTATCAGAATCAGATACAGAAACAAATGGAATGTAGAACATCCAGGTCACACACAGAATGATGCTTACTACCAGCTCCAT
Source organism: Oreohelix idahoensis (assembly GCA_024509875.1). NCBI lineage: Eukaryota > Metazoa > Mollusca > Gastropoda > Stylommatophora > Oreohelicidae > Oreohelix > Oreohelix idahoensis. The sequence goes on along the minus strand of JAMPIV010009199.1, from coordinate 15,424 downwards.
GGAAGAGAACAAGTGGTAATCTTCAGACTCCGCACTGGCCACAACAGATTGAGATACCATCTATTCAACAAGCTAAAGATAGGAACTACCGATCAGTGTAACTGTGGCACAGATAAAATGACTGCTAAACATCTGCTTCAAAGTTGCCCCTTATATGTGGTATAGAGAAAGCGCATATGGCCGATGCTAGCTCCTTTCATGGAAAAGCTTTACAGAGATTCAAATGGCCTCAGACTGACTACTGCTTTCTTTGAGAACATTCAAGTTGACGTCTGAGAGTGTACGAAGAAGAAGAAGAAGAAAAAGAAGAAGAAGAACGAAAATACCAAACCAGAATCTTCAGATTGAGAACAGGCCACTCTACACCAAATGATCACAGAAACAGAATGTGTTCACATAACATAGCAAAATGTAGACACTGCTTAAACCAGTCTGAGACAGTAGAACACCATCTACTACTGTGCCTCGCACTCCAGGGAATGAGACAACTCCTCCTACCACACAATCCATACATAGACACTTGATAGCAGCCCAGAACAGCTTACACGAACTGCGCAGTACCACATAATGGCATTAAGGTCACCATGAGCAGATGCTCAGTGACAGTGAATCAAAGTCAAGTCAAGTCAAGTCAAAGGTATCAAGGAAGAGGACTAGTTACCACATCTCATAAAGCTGGACCTAATGCAGTGTAATCTCTAATACTTCACTTCCCCACAGCAATATCTGCTTTGGGACTACTTTATCTTTATGTTGTAAAGAAAAAAACGTGTGTTTAACAACAAAGCAAAATTGAAAGACTGAGTTAAAAAATGGAAACATTTTTTCCACCAAGATAAAGTAAAAAACGTGAAGGATCCGGTTACATGTCCATTGTTGCATATTGAGAAGCTGGTGTTAGGCCCATATTTTCTTGACCCTCGGTACACTAGGGGTGATGTGGTCAGCATCACGCCTGCCGCCTTTAACTTTCCCAGAGTTGCTCTGGTTCCCAATTCATGAGGCTGGGTCGAATTTGGAGCTGTTTGTGGTCTAAAAAATCTCACCTCAACTGAGGATTGAGCAGGGAATCAAGTGAACTAACCATTGTGCTGCTGCGGCTCCTTGATGAAATATCTTCTACATTTTTTTTTCCACCAAGGCTTATCCGGATATGCACATTCAGTCAATGAATCAACCAATGCCTGTTAACTCCCTGTGGAGCACATGTCCTTAGCAAAACCATGCTAAGCCCTGCTGCCCTGTGCCAACCCTTTCATGGTCTTTCCATGTCTTCATAACCCTTTTCATCTGTGTTTCCAGTTCTCACCTTTTTTTGTCTTCTTTTAATTTCCTTTGATCTCTCTTACCATGGGGATTCCTGAACTGTCATGTAATGCTATCACAAGGTTTTCTTAACGTGTTGTATCCAAGCCAGCATCTTTCAATCCCCTCCTGTTCCACTGGCACTTGTCATCTCTTGTTCCACTGGCACTTGTCTGGTTTGTGTCATCTCTTGTTCCACTGGCACTTGTCTGGTTTGTGTCATCTCTTGTTCCACTGGCACTTGTCTGGTTTGTGTCATCTCTTGTTCCACTGGCACTTGTCATCTCTTGTTCCACTGGCACTTGCCTGGTTCTTGTCCTCAGTCCCACATTACCGATCATGTCATACCACTTCAGTCCTTTCATTCTGCCCAAGAACCCATTTAAGAAACACTGAGTTTGCTACTTTGCCAATATAAGTGTTTATTGTCAGCTTGCCAGGTGTATCACATGGGGCATGCTAACCACAAGACCATCACAGAGTATCTTTAAGGACTGAATGGTCTTGCAAAACAAAACCCTGAAAAGCAAAAGAATGCATTACGCTCAATATGATAGCACTGTTTTGCCAATTTTAATTCCCTTTTTTTTCTGGTTGTTATTAATTTTGAATATTACAGTACAGATAATCCAGACCAGGGGTTCTCAACCTCTTATTGCTCATGGCCCCCGTTCTGAGCCTCTGTATACCCCCCCCCCCCCCCCCCCCCCGATTTTCACCGTTAGCTGTAAAAATAGGTACTTTGCCATCTTACTGTGGCCCCCTAGAAATAGGAACCACGTTGAGAACCACTAATCTAGACAAAAGTATTAAAGTAATAACTTCCCCCCCCCCCCCCTTTCATCTACCTCCCAGCTTTCTTCCTCAAGTCTCCATTGATAATTTTAGTATTTTTTCCAAATAAGTACTGATGTTCTCTTCTTTTTAAAAATGTTTATATAACCACGTGCTTTTAGGATTTTCTTTGACTTACCATTTGGTTTATTTAATTTTTTATTTCTGTGTGAACCAGTCATTTTCCGTACCTTTGATAAAATGCGTATAAGCTTATTATGTTTTAAAACCAAAAAAAAAAACATGTGATTTAATCCTTTCAAAAGTTTTGTTCTTAATATTTGGAAATTGTGATATGTGATTTTCAGGATTCAGTATAGTCTTCATCCCTATTCATTACACCCCCGCAAAGAAAAGAAACTTTTAAAGGTGAATAAATATTAATATCAATAACTTTTTTGGCGTTGTGTAAGACCGGTTAATGTTGTACTGTGAAAAGTACTGTTTATTTCATTATATATTATCCCCCTTACAAAGTTATGTCAATCAATCAGTCAACACTCTTTGGCTTCCCAAGGAGCATAGACCTTCAACAAACACATGCCAAGTTCTCCTACAACAAAGTTATGTACCTTTGGAAAAATCAATAATTGTTTTTTTTTTAAACTTTTATGTTGGGGTTAACTTCTTCTTCTTAAAGTACGCTGCCTAGTGGTATAGGAGATCATGTCTCTCCACAACTTCCTGTCTCCAGTACAATTTATCAGTTCTGCTTTTGACTTCTTTCCATGCCACGACGTCAAACTGTCCAGTATTTGCTCTTTTTGTCTTCCCCTATCTCTTTTTCCTTCAATCTTTCCTGTTGTTACGATATATTCCAGTTTTCCTCTTCTCATAACATGCCCCAAAAAAAGTGGATTGTTTCTTTCTAACTTGTGAAATAAGTTTCCTTTGTGCATTGGCCTCTTTCAGGACATCCTCATTACTCTTTTTAGCTGTCCATGGTATTTATAACATTCTTCTGTAAAACCACATCTCTGTTGCCTCTAGTGCCTTCCCTATTTGGTGTTAACAACTCGTTCTAAATTCTTTGCAGCTCTCTTACTATACATATTTCATGTTTACAGCTGGGTAGACAGGAGCGTAACATCGTGTTTCAAATCTGGTACCTTTGCCATCAGAGTCCACTGCTCTAACCACTCTGCCAATTGGATGCGCAGTTTTCCAGTGTTACATAATTCAATACTAACATGTAGAAGTGAATAGTGGACATGAATATACAATTAGAGTAGGTGTTGGGGTCGTTCATTCTAATGGTGAAGAACTTCATTACGCGAATGGTTGCAAAGGAACAAAAATGTCAGAAAATGTTCTTCAAAACGAACTCCAACAAGTAGTGTTTAACTGGTCACTTACTGGCAGCACACAAGTCTGTGATGACTGTACATATATTTTATTTAACGTGACACATACGGAGTGGAACAAGACGATCATAGTTACAGGTGCAAAAAGGTCATACGTCAAAATGTTGATAATTACTTTTCAAGTTCATGAAGATTCTCTAACAATTAAGTCCTCTTATTCAAGTGACTAAGGATCACTTCCTCTACCATATCATATGTATTGCAGTCAAGTCCGTTGACCTTCTTTCAAGGACGTATCTTATGGCCAACGGATTCATTCTCAAGGAGCAATACTTCTTATCATACTTGTAACAATTCCAGACTTTTTCCATACGATACTTAGGTAGCATATATATATAAAATCCAAACAAAGTCATCCACGACAATACGACCAGGTTAGAGTTCTGTGTTGACTAACCTCTCTATATCCATGCCACGACTTTGGCATTGACGAAAATACGGCATATAAAAACATGTGAAGCATACAAATCAATTAACTTCGTTTACTCGTAGGTATCCTCCCTCTACGGTAATTCAAAAGGGCTAACGACTCTGTCTGTCCATTCTAGGAATGACATACTACGATGAATTCCCGCTAGACCAAAACTAGGAGCGGCCTGATACTTTAATTTAACTCAATAAACATTCGATATGACATGGGGCGACACTTACTTGATACTTCCACTATTGGCTTCATCATGAATACCAGTAGATATCATTACAAAATAAGGGCTTCTTCAAACTTGCCAGAAAAAGCCAAGAAATATATATCGGACATAAACATGGTCCGAACTGCCCCGTTCAAAACATGACGTCACAATTCCCTAACTAGGTTACCCGTGCGTCCAAAGCAACTCACACTGCATTGTGCACGTCAGTGCGTGAATCAATCGAACGCACAAATAATATAACTATTTTAAGACTGGTGCGTACATTTGGCAGGACCGAAGACTACCCCCTTAGGTAATAAATGTACGTAACAGCTCCCTTATTACCTCCCCTTAAAAAAAATTAATTCTATTAATTTTTTTTGAACTTAGTACCCGAGAGAGGTGAGTCAAAACTACCACAAGATATATGAAATGCATAAAGTTGTACCATATTAAGAAAAGAATATTAAACGAAATCAATATAACTAAATGATAGTATGCATTAAAGCACACATCCACACTCGACCTACTTTGGAACGATGTGGTAATATTCGAAGTAAAAACAAGTTGAAAATGAAAAATGAAAAAAACCATTAAAAAAAAAAAGATGATAATAAAATTCAACTAAGTTTTCAAAAAAAAAAAAATTTGAAACATATGATTTTCAAAAATGAAAATGAACAGCAACACTGATGATGATCAATGACAAGAGAATCAATAAAACAGAAAAATTGAAAATACAATGTGCAAAAATGAAGCAATGCAAAATTAAACACTTTAAGAATCAACACCCTTAATGTTTTCTAACACTAGTACGGTTGACTAGTGATCTAACAGTGAGATATCATAATTAAGACCCGTGAATGCAGGTATTACGTGACAACTAAGAAAGTTAGTATGTGTGTGATCCATAATCAATTAAATAGATTAAATTGAATTATTCTAATTTATATATTTCTTAATTACTAACAAATAACCAGTTACTAATATATTCTAAGTAATTCCAATATCAATATCAATATGTCAATGTTCAGTTACAACTAGTTAGTAATCGACGAGACGATGTTCTCAATGTTCCATACACGATAAAATATATTCTCGAACACGATATGTAGTGTAATATGTTCCATAGGAATAACAAATGTATATTTGTCGCTCTTAACAATGTTTCCATACTAATAAAAAGTTACTGTAGTACCAATGTTCCCGTACTAATAAAATGTTACTCTAATACCACTGTTCCCGTTCTAATAAAACGTTACTATAGTATCAATGTTCCCGTACTAATAAAATGTTACTACACAAGAAGTAATGTTATAATCTGTAAGTAAGTATATCCTGAAAGTTATACTTATACGAATACTTCAGTTATATAAACAGTATTTATAGATGTACAATCAATGATAATGTACAAAGTTATTCATGTTATCGGTGAGGATGTTTCAACATCTGGAAGTGGTTTAGTTTCGACAAGTTCGCTTGGGCATCTCGACAAACAGTCTGCGAACACATTCTCACTCCAGGAATAGCTCGTATTTCAAAATTGAATGGTTGAAGCGCTATAGCGTAACGCGCTGACTTCGATGATTTAACGTTCTTCGTGTTCAGTGCGGTAAGAGCTTTTTGATCAGATTCCACCACAAAGTGTGAGCCGAGGAGGTAACGTTCCAGTTTTGTGATTGCCCATACTAATGCGAGGAGCTCTTTATCCAGAACGGAGTATTTGAGTTCGCTCTCCGTAAGTTTTCTGGACACGTACATCACCGGAAATAAGGTGCCGTTATATTCCTGCATCAAAACTGCAGCAATAGCGTAAGAAGATGCATCACTGCGAAGAATGAAAGTGAGATTTTTGTTAGGCAACCTCAAAAAAAGGTTCATTTGAAAAAAATCGTTTTATATAGTCTAACGCCGTTTGGTGATCCTGCGACCACTTTATTACATTAGATGTGCCTTTCTTCAGTAGAGACGAAAAAGGTGCAGTTATAGTAGACAAATGATGGATTAATTTTGAGTAGAACTGTATTAGTCCTAAAAGAGATCTAACTTGTTTTTTTTTGTCTTAGGTGCCGAGATGTTTAAAATTTTAGAGACGTTACTGTCTTCTGTATACATGAAACCATGACCTATGCGGTGACCCAGAAATGAGATGTCATGAAAACCGACAAAAGCCTTTGAAGGTTTTGCTGTTAAGTTATAATCCCGTAAGGTAGAAAGTAAAGCTTTTAATCCATGAATATGTTCATCCCAAGAGTCACTGAAAAGACAGATGTCATCTATATAAGTAATGACATCGGGACGATGAGACAATATGCGGCGCATCATGCGTACAAAGGTAGCTGGCGCATTCATTAATCCGAATGGCATAAAATTCCATTGAAAAAGACCCCGTAGCGTCGAGAAAGCGGTGAATGGCTTTGCTTTAGGAGTGAGTGGCACTTGCCAATAGCCCTTTGAAAGGTCAAATTTCGAAAAGAATGTGGCATGAGATAATTTCTCCAATAAGTCGTCTAAAAGAGGTAACGGTTCCGCATAGAATTTTGTAACTTTGTTTAATTTCCTGTAATCTACGCAAAGACGTATATTGTTGTCCTTCTTCCTAATGATTACCATAGAAGAAGAATATTGTGATGAAGATGGTTCAATTATATTTAATTGAAGCATCTCATCCAATTCCTTATCAACCTTATCACGAAAGTGTAAAGGGATAGGATATGGGCGAACTCGAATAGGCGTATCGTCAGTCAGAATAATGTCATGTTGGATGACTGACGTATCTTCTTCTTCTTCTTCTTCTCGTTCGCTGTTGTTTAGAAATGTCTACACAAGAAGTCCGGTTTTCTGGATGTATGTTGCTGTGGTTGAAAGTTCTTCAAGACTCCCAAACAGCTTTGTGTGGATGTGCGTCTCTGTGGGCCAATGTTCAGTTCGCAATTGACTAAGCATGACCTGGGATGTCAGTGAGGACATCCTCATACGAGTGTAGAATATTAGAGACTTGCTGACGTTGATCAGCCGAAAGAGTAGATGAGATTGTAACATCATTCCATTTCTCAGTGGAATGGAGTGGTACAACTGGTATTGGTAGTTGTACATCATCGAAAGAAGATTCTTCTTCTTGGATGACTGACAAACTAGAATAGTGTTGAATAGGAGGTGTAGGATCGTCAGTTGCCTGGAACACTGACTGTAGATAATCAGGACGTGAGTAATACTCCTTCAACATGTTAATATGGAAGGTTTTATGTTTACCATTAACATCAACGATGTAGTCGACATCGGATATTCTTGAGATGATCCTGAAAGGACCTCTCCAGGTAATTAAAAGACGATTGTTATGCGCAGGGAGTAATACAAAAGCTTCGTCACCAGGAATAAGCTGGCGGAGACGTCTATACTTGTTTGCAAATAGACGAGCTTTTTCTTTGGCTTGTTCGGATGATGCAGTAGCTAGTCTACAAGCATCTATGATTCTCTTTCTCAGAGAGATCACATACTCATAAGAGGATTAAGTTTCCTCTTCAATATTCTCGTCAACCAATAAGTCGTGGATTAACGACATCGGACCGCGTGGTTGCATGCCAAAAACTAGCTGGAATGGAGAAAACCCCGTGGCTTGATTTTGTACTTCGCGATACGCGAACAGAGCAGCGGGTATGACCCGATCCCAGTCTTGGGGATGGTCTTGGGTCATCTTACCCAACAACTGCTTGAGTGTCCTATTGAGACGCTCAATTAACCCATTTGACATCGGATGATAAATAGAACTAAGAGATCTGTCTATACCTAATGTCTTCATAACTTGAGACATGGATTCAGAAATGAACTGAACCCCATGATCCGACAAGATTTTCCGTGGAAAACCAATGCGTGAGAAGATTAACATCAATGCCTCTGCTACACTGGCAGATGAAGTGTTCTTGAGAGGGATGGCCTCAGGCCAACGAGTGCACATATCAATGCACGTAAGAATATGCGTATGCCCTCTAGCAGATGGAAGCATCAGACCAATAATGTCTATAGCCATTTTATCAAATGGTCTAATCGGGATGTCCGCAGCTTGAATAGGAGCCGCATGAAATGGACCCCGTACCTTAACTTCCTGACATATCAAACAGGACCGACAATAGAGAGTGATGTCCCTATGGACGCCTGGCCAGTAGAATGCCGAAAGCACTCTGGATTTGGTACGCGAAAAACTCATATGGCCCGCACATTGCGAGTCATGCGCATGTCGTAATATACGAGATCTCATAGAGGATGGGACTAAGATCTGATAACATAAGGATGAATCCTTTTCCCGTATTACTCTAACCAAAATCCCATTTTTAAGTATAAAGTCATGTCTAGATTTTGCAAGTTTGTTGCTGGTATTCTTTTTGTTCACATACTGAAAAATTTTTTTTAATGAATCATCATTCTTTTGCAATGTTGCAAACAACTCCCGTGAAATAGGAGCATCATCATCACAAGTGGTATGAACTGTAGGTTCAATATGTGTATCATGCGACATATTAGTAGCTTGCGCTCTAGTCACTACTGCATTTGCAGTTTGAATATGTCGCTCTTCCCATTCAGCAATTTGCTGTGGTGTACACTCTTTAATACCATGTATGCGACCAAGTATTACATCACAAATTGGATTCGGAAGGAGACATGCCTGGATCTTTCCTGAAAAAAATGGTGTATTAAGGTCAATAATAGCAGTGGGAAATGTTTCAACGGTGCCACCAAAAGTCACACACTTGACAACCCTGCCCGTGGCACAACTTGGGTTGATCAGCGAAGTCCGGACGCCCACAGTACTACAACCTGAGTCAAATAGGAGAGAGCATGAAATGTTGTTGACAAATCCCTTGTTAAACTTAAGAGCGCCCTGTCCCTGGTGTACTGACGCAGCAGTGGCCGTACAGACTACAGGTAGACTAGGCAAGGTATGTCCGCAACGCAGCGTCGTGATCGCCTTAGGCTGGAAAAGAGTCGAGCATTCTGGACAGTCTTTCACCTGGGTACAATCAAGAGAACAAGACATAGCATTGTGAGTTTCAGCTACTTTACCCTGTTCAATGTTAGCCTGTGTATCACTTAAAGCGACATTAGAATGTCTACCCGTATTACTCGACGATCTATCTCTACGACGCGATCGATTTTGATTATTTGCATTAAAATTGCCATAATTGTCGTTTCTGCTTGAGTTAAAATTTGGATGAGTCCGATAATTTGTATAATTAAAGTTATGATGTTCTTTAAAATTTTTATTCCAAGAACCTTGTCTGTTTTGCGGACCCTGAGATCTTGATCTCCAGTTTTGTTTATTATAATGTCCTTGATTATTTTTAAAATTATTGTTACCAAAATCTCGCGATCTGTGAGCTCGGTTCCAAGAAACATTAAATGGAGCAGATTGTTGAAATTGCTTCCCTTTGTAAAAGTTATCATTGTTAAAATTGTAATTATTTCCCTTATTGACATACCTGTCAGCACTAAAGGAACGATTTCGTGAAAAATTGTTTTGTTGTGCTGCAAAAGCAACAGGCAATTCATTCTTAATCTGTGCATACTTAGATCCATGGTTGGGTGAGCAGTGCAGAAATTTTTTGCATGTTCTTCTAAGTCTTTCATTGATAAAGGTTTCCGTTCGTGTAAAAATGCGAGAAATGTAGGATTTACAGACGATAGTACCTTATCGCGCATCAGTAAATCGAAGAGACCTTCATACGACTTTTCAATTTTGGATAATTCGATCCATCTTTCTAGGGTTAGTCGTATTTGTGACAGAAAATCACTGAAATTTCTGCTTGATTGCGGTAGCAATGTACGAAATCTTAATCGGTATTCATCTTCTGTCATTTGAAATTTCTTCAGAAGTGCGGCTCTAAGAGCATTATAATCATTCTTCTCATTAATACTGGTAGTATGATAAACTGCTAAAGCATCCCCAGTAAGTAACCTGGATAAATATGTGCAATACAGTGTTTTATCCACGTTATAAGACCTACAAGTGGCCTCAAATCTATCCAGGAAAAATATTACGTCATCCGACGGGGGATTAAATTTAGGTAATTTAAGGTGAATTTCCTTAAAATGATCATGTCTGGATGAAGTTTGGCTTTCAAAAGTTCTCTGAGAATTAGCTTCCTGAGTTAACCTAAGTCTCTCATATTCTGACTCTGCTAATTTTAGTTCATGCTGTCGTTTTCTATCATTCTCTTCCATCTCAAGCTGAAGTCGTTTTGTATTTTGTTCAGCTATTAATCTTCTTTCTTCCATTTCCTTTTGTTTAACTTCCATTTCCTTTTGTTTAACTTCCATCTCAATTTTAAGTCTTTCTTCACTCTCCCTTTGCTTCTGTTCTGCCTCTCGCTGAAATCGTTTCTCTTCTAATTCAGCGGCTAATCTCATTTTTTTCTCCTCTTCCTCAGCTATAAATTTCCTCTTCTTTTCATCCTCCTCAGCAGTTAATCTCATTTTTTTCTCCTCTTCCTCAGCTATAAATTTCCTTTTCTTTTCATCCTCCTCAGCAGTTAATCTCATTTTTTTCTCATTCTCCTCAGACTCAATCCGTTTTTGATCTGCCTCAAATTGAAGTTTTTCTAGTCTTAAAGTTTCTAACTTTCTCTGTTCGGCTTCTATTTCTTGAGCTTTCTTATATTCTGCAAGTGCAAATGCTTTTGCTTCATCAGGAGCCATCTGAACAGCTTTTGCTTGCTTAATGAAATAATCTAGTGAATACATTATGCTTTATAAGTAGTCACAATACTCTTGATTTATAAAATGATAATTAATCAATGTAAATTAATTAACCTTGTTACTTTAACAAGTGTACGTCGTTCCTGTCCTAGAACGGTATCTTTTGTTATCATATAGTTATGAAATATATCAATAATCAATATAGTAATTTATGTAATGAAATGTCATGAAAGCAACAACGTGAAAGACAATAGAAACATTACCGACAAGACACGATAATCAAAGACGAGTGAACACAATCGTAGAAATCAACAAAAATAGAAATGTGTAACTAAAATAGAATATCGTAAAAATTTACGATGACAACTACGATCAGATACTCAACAGGACAATTGACAACACAGTGTAAAAACATAGGTTTTGTAAAAAACTGAACGACAGGAAAGGTGAGACGGACGCATAATACAAACAAAATTCATCATAAAACTAAATACGAGTAAAATAACTACCAAAAACAACAAGTAAACGTGACGAAACAGCTAAACAGATACTATCATAAGGAACAATTAGCGCTCGGAACTTCGGCAAGGTTTCTAGCCTTGGACCGGAATTATCGCTCAATTGAAACTTACAAGTTGAGCCCTACAGAACGTCTGACGAAGAGCCCGAATTGGCTTCGAGATGGATCTCGTTCGTCAGATCAACCTCCCTACCTCCCACGACGAATGTACAACATATAACATATAACATGGAAAATGTAAAGATGGACATAAGTATAGAAGGCACAGCTAAAAGTAATAAAGTGTACAACGAAAGCACGTTATACTCATCTCGCGTGTGCCGGGAAAAAACAATGTGCCTCGTCTTCGTGGATGTACGTCTGAGGATAAAATACTTCGCTCTGCGTATATAACAACAGCTCGCACGTAATAATGACGAATAGGTGATCCCAAGGCAGTCAGTCACTGTAAAACTTGACGTGGAGGTTGATTGATGACCTTGAGCATTTGGTAACCGTAAGTTGATTCTGATTCATCATCACACTAGGTTCCAAGTTTGAGATGTTGTCGCCTTGAAAGTTCAAATCTTCTTTTCAACCGATACTTGGATTGAGTACGTTCCTGTGAAATTATTTATTTCCAGACCACACTGGCACACCATTCACTGTTGGGGTCGTTCATTCTAATGGTGAAGAACTTCATTACGCGAATGGTTGCAAAGGAACAAAATGTCAGAAAATGTTCTTCAAAACGAACTCCAACAAGTAGTGTTTAACTGGTCACTTACTGGCAGCACACAAGTCTGTGATGACTGTACATATATTTTATTTAACGTGACACATACGGAGTGGAACAAGACGATCATAGTTACAGGTGCAAAAAGGTCATACGTCAAAATGTTGATAATTACTTTTCAAGTTCATGAAGATTCTCTAACAATTAAGTCCTCTTATTCAAGTGACTAAGGATCACTTCCTCTACCATATCATATGTATTGCAGTCAAGTCCGTTGACCTTCTTTCAAGGACGTATCTTATGGCCAACGGATTCATTCTCAAGGAGCAATACTTCTTATCATACTTGTAACAATTCCAGACTTTTTCCATACGATACTTAGGTAGCATATATATATAAAATCCAAACAAAGTCATCCACGACAATACGACCAGGTTAGAGTTCTGTGTTGACTAACCTCTCTATATCCATGCCACGACTTTGGCATTGACGAAAATACGGCATATAAAAACATGTGAAGCATTGTTACGTGCAGTCTTTGATATCTTACAATATTATACATTGGTATACTTGTTATGTTCGCAAATATTTTGTAAACAAAATAGATATTTTTTAGTGCTTAAGGGAAAGTCATTATTGAGTTACTTCCCTTGAAAGTTTGCCGTCTCTTTCGATCGAACTCCGCGGATGAATCCAGTTTTACTGCGATTTATTCTTTGTTTGGGTAGTAATAGATTGTTCTTGCTTCAGAATATCTATGGCCTGAATTTATGTGTATTGTTTGTCTGTGTAGGACGAATCTGTCTTATATCTGTATATCTTTACATATCTAAGTCGAACTATATGTTCTGTTGTCTCTAGAGAGGTCAAAGGCTGTTCGGCGGATGTGTCGCGAGAGAGGTGTGTTTTGGCTTCGCCCTGGTGATGGGCTGTGTTTTTCTATGTCGGCTTGATGCCGGGGAAAAAGTGATCTCAGTGGTTTTTGGGGAAAGTGATAGTCGTCTAGACCTATCGTGTATGCTTTACCCCAGTGTTCATTCTTATTGCCAAGGAATGGCAAACTCATATTTCTGAAAACCAAGGTAATAAAGATACTCTTTTGAACTCTCGTACGAAGCCACCGTTTTTTCGATAGGGATGATTTGTACGTCTGAGAGGATACATCTAACTAGATGAAAAAAAACGATTCTGATTCCTAGCAGCACTATATCCTGTAGAATGCAGTCAATTGTTCATGATCAAATCTACAGAGCAATGAAATGTTTAATGAATGACTAACTTTAGGACAGATTCATTATCTGTATCCAAACGTGAGTGACAGCTCACGAGTGAAGCCATCTTGGAACCAAACATGTAGTGACTTTCAAGAAGAGAAAAGGGATGCCCGTATTATCGCTTGATTAGTCCAGAGATCACTGCTACACATGAGAACCCATTGCTAGCGGTTCAATATAATTATATGGAAAAATCTGTGCTGGACATTATGTTAAGGAATCTTCGCTAGACGAGATTAGGTCTAGAAGCCATCTTGGATATTGTTTATAATCTGACGTGCTTTGTCAGTAAACTCAGTTGATATATATATATATATGGGCAATACTGAGTGCTTGGCTACTGACAGTCCATTATACTATTATTCTACATGAGTGCCCATGTAACATAACATTGCAAGACCATTTATCCACTGTACCATGATGTATTATGCCAACCTGTGATTTGTCACTATCTGTGCTGTCGAGTGTGTACGTCCAATTAAACTTTAGTAAAGGTACACAGTCGTTGGTGTCGATGACTTCCAGCCATACATGAGTGTGAGAAAAGAACATTTGTCAACACCACGAACTCTTCCTATCATTCGCACATTATACACTCCATCTATGTCTACACACCACTGCGTAGGTCAAGTTGACATTCCATACTCGAACCACGAGCAACACAACACAACAACACAGTATTTAACTCTGGTGATGTTCGAGCGAGCTTCAGATTTCTCAGCATGTCTCTTGCTCAGGGCAAGGGTCTTGTATTAAGAGTTTATCAACTGATGATGATGATGTCTGCTTCCATCCACTTATATTTATCATTTGGTGGACATCATTAATAAGAAAGAGATTCTTATCAACTGGTGAGCCAGCTTTCTGGGTTTGACCTCGCAGAAGTTCAGAAGTCAACAGATTACCGATACCAGACCGTTTCCTGTGGCTGATACGACACACTTGCAGTATTGGTTTGCTCTTTGTCAACACTTCGTCACGTGACCTGTCAAGTGAATGCAGTATGTAGGTCAGCGTTGTTGACATTTTTACATTAGACATTACAGAGTTTCACAGAACAGTTGGATCAATCCTTGTCAATGTTAACAGGAAGACAGTATTATTGAACTAAGAAGTCCTATTTTCATCGATGGATCTTCTTGTTTTCTATATATGAACTTTAATATTTAAGGCCAGAATATATATTTCAATAAAGTGGCAGTTTATTTATTTTACAAGAATAACTTTGCCATTACTGTAAAACTGAGCCTATTTTGCAACACATTACACACATGATATATGTATTTATGATATGTTACATGTTATTTGTTTGTATAGTATGTTAGTTTATATGTCAGCGGGTTGTGCTTAAGGTTGGGCGGCGTCCTCACAACAGAATATCCCACGTCATAGAGGGTCCGTTGTGGGCGTTTTCTATAGGTGCAATTTTCTTGATTGAAAATTTGCTTGCGACAACTGTTGCTTTTGTGTTAGCTGTGAAGTCTGTAATTATTGTTATTTTTGTAATATTTCTTTGTTCTTTAGTTTTGTTTTGAATTGTTTGTAATTTGTCGGTCTACCCTTTTCTATCTTTCAGTTCTATTCACAATTTATATTCATATACTGTGACGTCATTTGTGTTGTTATTCTTTGCAGATTCAGTGATTATTTTCATTGATTTCCCTATTTGATTTATTTTGATTTCTGCAAACGTTTTCGTATTGTCAGTCCTATTTGTACTTTATGTATTTTTGGTTGACATATGTTTTATATAGGTATATTTCATAAGACACAATTGCCTGTGCACTGCACTTGGGTTATGGTATAAACCAGTACCTGATTATTATTACTGTTATACAAGACCTTATTAAGGCTTGTGACCCACAGATATTGGGATAGTATACTGATTAATCAAGTCATTAAGAACTTGTGGTATTATTATTGTTTCAGGTGATTAGTATTATTGTTAGACACCATGTCTACATTAGAATACTTCATTATACAAGGGAAAGCCCTTGATAAAACTGGTCAACAATTAGAAGAATGGGCAGTTGCTCAATATGACAAAGCATTAGCTGCAGAAGAGAGAAAAGCTCTGGCTGAAGAGAAAAGAT